>CM046997.1:36906998-37212006 GCA_025698465.1 Gossypium longicalyx
TTCACAATTAGAAGGCCACTCTTACATTTTATGCGATTAGGTCATTTGATCAAATTGAGCACACAAATGATTAAATTTTCATACGAAACTTTCACACATGCTAATTCACATATCATAAGCACAAAAAAATTATTAAAATATTTTTCTAACTCGAATTTGTGGTCCCAAAACCACTATTCCAACTAAGGTATAAACCAGACTGTTACAATTCTCCCCTTTAGGGATTTTCGTCCCCAAAAATCTTACCATTGAACAAATTCAGATATTGCTGTCTCATAATATCTTCAGGCTCCCACGTAGCTTCTTCAACACCGTGTCTATGCCACATTACTTTTACCAACGAAATTTTCTTATTTCATAGTTCTTTAATCTCGTGAGCTAAGATACGGATCGGTTCTTCTTCGTAGGTCATATCAGATTGAATCTCAATCTCAGACGGCGGACTCACATACGAAGGATCAGATCTGTATCGTTGAAGCATCGATACGTGAAACACATTGTGAATCTTTTCTTGCTCAGGTGGCAACAACAATCTATAAGCAACCGGCCCGATACACTTGGTCATCTCATACAGCCCCGATAAACCTCGGATTCAATTTGCTTTTTCTACCGAATCGAAGTGCTTTCTTCCCCAGGGATACTTTCAAAAAAAATTTTCCGCCGATCTCAAATGCAATATCTTTTCGATTCAAATCTGCATAAGATTTTTGACGATCAGAAGCTACTATCAGACTATCTCGAGTCACTTTTACTTTCTATTCAATCTCTTTTTTCAAATCGACCTCGTGAATCTTATTCTCGTTGAGGTTAGTCCACTACAGAGGTGTATGGCATTTGCGACCACATAAGGCTTCATACGGTGCCATTTTAATACTCGATTGAAAACTATTATTGTAAGAGAATTCAATCAAAGGCAAATACTGTTCAAACTTCAAACTCAAGAATGCAACATCTCAACATATCCTCGAGTATCTGAATAATCCGCTCGAATTGACCATCCGTTTGCGGGTGAAAAGCAGTACTAAAATGTAATTTCGTACCTAGAGCATCTTGCAATTTCTTCCAAAATCGCGATGTGAATCTCGGATCTCTATTTGATACAATAGATAATGGTACACCATGCAGCCTCACAATATCGGAAATGTATAACTCAACTAACTTATCAAGTGAGTAATCGGATCGTACCGGAATAAAATGAGCTGATTTCGTCAATCGATCAAGTACAACCTAGATTGTATCTTTCTTTCTCAGAGATAAGGGCAAACCTGAAACAAAGTCCATTGTCACTCTATCCCATTTCCATTCTGGAACCATAATCGGCTGTAACAAACCAGAGGGCAATTGATGTTTAGATTTAACATGCTAACAGATTAAACATTTAGAAACAAAGTCAGAGATATCTCTTTTCATTCCAGACCACCAATAATGCTGTATCAGATCATTATACATTTTCATACTACCCGGATGAACAAATAAACGACTGTTGTGAGCTTCGTTCAAAATCATCTAAATCAACTGTGGGTTTCTCGAAACACAAATTCGATCTCGGAATCTCAGACAACATCTTTATCAACTCTGAATTCTGAATCAGAATCTAATTCATTCTGAGCTCGTTTTGCTATTATTTCATTATCAATCTTCTGAGTTTCGATAATCTGTTGAATGAATAATGGTCTTGATTTCAATTCGGCTAAAACCGAACCATCATCAGACACAACCAAATGAGCATTCATTGCATGTAGAGTAAAAAATGATTTTTGACTCAAAGCATTAGTAACAACATTTGCTTTTCTCGGATGATAATCAATCACAAGCTCGTAGTCTTTTAACTGTTCTAACCATCTTTTCTGTCGTAAATTCAAATCTTTCTGAGTCATCAGATATTTCAAACTAACAGATAGTGGCGCCAAATTTTCAAAGCGAACACAATCGCAGCTAATTCCAGATCGTGCGTCGGATAGTTCTTTTCATGTGGCTTTAACTGTCTAGAAGCATGAGCTATAACTTTTCCTTCTTACATCAATACACATCCAAGACCATTCAACGAAGCATCACTATAGATCACAAATTCTTTACCCGTTTCAGGTTGTACTAACACTAGAGCTTTAGTCAATAGGGCTTTCAACTGATCAAAGCTTTTCTGACACTTTTCAGACCGTTCAAATTTCACATCTTTCTGAAGAAACTTTGTCAACAGAGTTGCAATCATCAAAAAGCCTTTTACGAATCGTCTATAATAACCAGCCAGTCCTAGAAAACTACGAACGTCGAAGACATTTCTCGGAGGCTTCCAATAAAAAATAACTAAAATTTTGCTCGGATCAATTCGAATACCTGATGCTGATACAATATGGCCCAGAAAATTGACTTCTCGTAACCAGAATTCACAATTGCTAAAATTTGCGTATAATTGCTTATCTAGCAAAGTCTGTAGCACTATTCTCAGATGTTCAGCATTCTCAGATTCATCACACGAATAAATCAATATGTCATCAATAAATACAATAACAGATCCATCTAAATAGGGTCTAAAAGTTTTGCTCACCAAATCCATAAAGATAGAAGGTGCATTAGTTAATCCGAAAGGCATAACTAAAAACTCATAATGGTCGTACCTCGTTCTGAATGCAGTTTTCAAAATGTCTAAGTCTTTTACTCGCAACTGATAATAGCCTGATCTCAAATCTATCTTCAAAAATACAGTAGATCCTTTCAATTGATCAAAAAAATCATCAGTTCAAGGAAAAGGATACTTATTCTTGATAGTCACTTTATTCAACTGACAATAATCTATGCACATTCTCATCGTACTGTCTTTCTTTTTCACAAATAGAACAGGAACACCACACTCTATCGGTCAAATCTTGCAACTGAGACTTTAATTCTTTTAACTTAGTCGGAGCCATTCTATACGAAGCTATTGAAATCGGAGTAGTTCTCGGTACTAACTCAATACCAAATTCAACTTCTCAGATCGGAGGTAATCCTGGAAGTTCTTCAGGAAACACATCAGGGAATTCACAGACAACAGACACTGATTCAACTTTCTTTTTTGACATTTTTGAATCAATCACATATGCAAAATAGGCTTTACAACCCTTTCTCACAATACTTAGAGCTTTCATTGATGAAATCACAGTTGGCAATCCATTTAAATCACTAGATTTAATTCGAACTATTTCATCATTCTTGCATCTCAAATCAACAGTTTTCCGTTTGTAATTTACAATAGCATCATGAAAAATTAGCCAATCCATACCCAGAATTATATCAAACTCATCAAAAGGTAATAACATTAGATCGGTCAGAAAACAAATCTCTCGAAACATTAACAGACAATTCTTGCAGACTTCATCAACCAAAACACATCTGCCTAGGGGGTTCAATACTTTGATTAAGAATTCAGTAGACTCTACGGCAAAGTCTTACTATTCACTAAATTCATGCATATATAAGAATGTATTTATCCTGGATCTATCAAAGCAATCACAGAAGTACCATAAAGTGTGAAAGTACCAGTTATAACATCTAGAAATGAAACTTTTTCACGAGCTCAGATGGCGTAGGCTCTGGCAAGTGCACGAGCCTCGGATCTAACAGTAGTGTCTTTTGTTCCCCTCTAACTGCCACTCACATTTCTCATATTTCTAGGAGGTCTACCGCGAGATGTATTAACACTTGGCCTCAGATTTTGTACAATCTCTTTCTCAACAGACTCAGGAGAATCACAGATAAAATGGTCTAAACATACACATTTGAAGCAAGCTCGATCATATAATCTACAATTGTCAGGATGTCTTTTACCATAGTGTTTGCACTCAGAGTGATCATATCAAACATTTCCAACACTGGCAACAGATGTAGCTGGAGCTCTGAAACTCGAATGCGATCTCGTACAATCTCTACTCGCATGTCCCACATTAGCCTTTGAACAACTATAATCATCTCGAAACTTCTTTGATGCAGATTGAAATGACTTGTTCAATGATCTCTTTCACACTTCTCTAGATTCTGAATTAGTTTTTCTTTTCTCTTTTCTGAGTTCTTCGGCTTTACATGCTTGTTCAACAAGTACAATGAATTCTTTGATCTCAAGAATCCTGACTAACAAACAAATATCTTCATTCAGACCATCTTTAAATCTTTTCCACATTATTTCCTCAGTGGATACACATTCTCGAGCATATTCACTCGTATTCTGTAACAATCAATAACCTTGTTTAAGTTCAAGAAACTCTTTGCGTTTCTGGTCAATAAATCTCTAAATGATATATTTCTTTAAGAATTCAGCTTGGAAGAAATCCCAAGTAACTCGTTCCCTCGAAACCACTAATATCAAACTCTTCCACCAGTGATACGTCGTATCTCTCAGAAGTGAAACAGCACATTTTATGCATTCATCCAAATTCAAAGACAATTATCGAACACTCATATTGTGTTCTCTAACCAGAACTAGACTCTTTTAGCATTATCATTCGTAGTAGCACGAAATTCTTCAGCCCCATATTTTCTGATTTTATCAACTGGAGGCTTATATAACTAAGTCGGATTAGTTTGTGGCATATCGGGGGTTTATGGAGGATTAATCAGAATTGGGGGTTGTTGAACAGTCGGATTAGTCCTAATGTACTGACAAAACCAATCATTCATCATCTGATAGAAGGTTTGTCTAGCCTCTCCAGCATGGCTACTCGTAGCCGGTCTAGAGTCGGATGGCACTGTCCCTTGCGCAGGAGCAAGCGCATTGCTCTCAACATCGTCATCTACGGCTCGTTCGGGATCCATTTCCTATATAAAAACACATTTTCACTGTCAGGATTCATCACCCTATCGCAGTTCATAAATATGGCATGTATAGCTAGACTCACATACACAAAGTTAGTCTTAGAATAGACTAAACCATAGCTTTGATACCAACCAAATGTAACACCCCTGACCCATATCCATAGCTGGACTAGAGTTAAAGGCGTTACCAGACAAATCGAAACATTTAACATTTATTTCACAATCATCATAGCATCATATTCATACTTCAATACAGATTCCCTTACATCGGTCAACGAGACCTTTAACATGCTTTAGAAAAGGGTCAGGACTAAACCGAGCTCATATTAATTTTTTTTGAAAATTTAACATTTTTCAAAGTTACAGAGGTCACACGCCCGTATGAACAGGTCGTGTGCCTCACACGGCATTAGACACGCCCGTGTGTCTAGATCGTGTCAAATTAGGGCGTACATACTGACCTAATCACACGGCCACATGACATGTTTGTGTGTCTTGGCCGTGATCGAAACTGACTTGGGTCACACGGCTAGCCACACGCCCGTTTGCCTTGGCCATGCTCATGTCGTAGGGTACCCCAGGGGACACACGGTCGTACAACATGACCGTGTATCGCACACGGCTGAGACACACGCCCGTGTCTCTACCCGTGTGGACAAAAATAGGCCATTTGAAAAGCCAATTTGCCACCTAATTTGGGTCAAACCTACAAGCATCAAACCAAGTACATTTACAACATATTTCCAACCAATTTTAATCACAAAATATTCATCATTCATGCCATATCATTGACATTAAATTCATGCTTGTAACACATACCAAAACATGTCATCCCATAAGTCAAAATCATACCAAAACATATGATTTCATAATATTTAATCATATAATCAAATCTCATGCCAAAACCTTACTAAATTTCATACTAGGCACATTCCAAAAACTTACCAAATTGACCAACTCTCTTAGGCATCCAAAACACTTCACATAGATAATATTGCATCACATAATTCATACCAAAACTCATTTATATCCACAACCAAAACCAAGCCAAATCACATGGCTAGATATATACACTTCACAACACATATTCAACTACTTCTAGCCTATACATGCCATACTACCATATTTGCACTTTCGAAATGTACCAAAATAGAGTTGGATAGTGTGGTGATGATCCTCGATGATCCCCGAGCTCTCAATACCTTCGATATCGATAAAATAATGCAACCACACATAAAGTAAGCTTTCAAAAGCTTAGTAAGTCATATACAAATAAACTTATCATTTAAATCATATAATCATCATCAATTTGCATATAATTCATAGCCAAATACTATCACAAACCTCAATGTTCATATACATTTCATATATTCCAAATTCTTTAGCACATATAGCATATTCTCTCATGCTTTTATCACATATCATCAATTGATCACTAAAGTACATATACTTACCTTTTTACATCAAATATGTAACATCTCGAATTAGGGCCTAGTCGGAACAGTGGTCTCAAGACCACAAATCCAAGATAGAAATAATTATTTTATGAATCTTATGAGGTTTATGTTATGAATGTATACTTGTGTGAAAGTTTCATAAAGAAATTCTATGCATAAAATGTCTAATTGCATTTTAGGGACCAAATTGAATAAAGTGCAAAACTTGCATTCTAGAAGCTTTAAGTATGAAATTGCATTAGATTATGAATTAGAGGGTCCTAATTAGCAATTTGACCAATTTCTAAAATTTTGGGCAAAATGGACATGCATAGGAAAAAATTAAACAAAGAAACCCTAAGGGCATTTTGGTCATTAGGTAATTAAAGAATAAAAAGGGAAAATCAAACCAAAAATGTGTTCGTCTTCCTCCTTGGCTACCAAAAATCACACAACACCATAGCTAGGGTTTTGTTCAACATTTCCAAGCTCAATAGTAATTGTTCCTTAGCCCCGTTTTTAATGTTCTTTGTATTTTTAAAGTCCAAGTAACATGGTCTACCCATTTCTAGCTATATTTTGAGCTAGGGTACATGAATCAAAATTGACCCATGCATAAAATGCTTGTATTTTGATGATTAATGGAGGAATATGATTGTTTGATGCATGATGAACATCTTTTATTAGGTGATTTTTAGTGAAGACACCTAAACAAGGGACTTGTTTGTAAAAGTGTGAAAGTAAGTAGTAATAATGTGAAATAAAAGAAAATATGGGCTGATATGAGCATAGTAAAGGTTCCGCTAAGCTGGGGTAATCACGAAAATGCATACATTTCATTTTACAAGCCTAGAGGCTAAATCATAAATATGTGAAAGATCAGTGGTCAAAATGTAAATTTGCAAAAGTATGATTTATGTACCCATTTGAATAATATGAATAATAAATAAGTTAAATTTGGCATTATAGATCAAGAAAAATGTGACTCGGGCTCGATTATCATCATTTTGTACTGAGGTAAGTACATATGCAAATAATGTGGTGTTGTAGTATGTTTTAATGCTTTAATATATTGTGATAAATGTTTTATTGTAATTATGAGTTATATGTTTATTGATTGGTATGAAAGCATTAATGTTATCATGGTATTTAACCACGACAATACGGGCAAGTACAATGGAGATAATATATGTAAGTGAAGAAAATCCCATTTGAACCTTAGAAATAGTTAGGATACAAGTTACATGTCACTAGGAAATAAGAGATCCAAGATTGTTGAGTTGGTCCGAGTTCATGATGGATGCGATGCATGCAACATCCGAGCTTGTTGAGTTGGTCTGAGTTCACTATGGCGCCAAATTTTTAAAGTAAAAACAATCACAGCTAATTTCAGATCGTGCGTTGGATAGTTCTATTCATGCGGATTAAATTATCTAGAAGCGTAAGCTATAATTATGAGTTGACAATGTCAACATATCACCTATCCAAATTATTATACTTTCATATGGCATCTCACACCAATTTCATATTTGACTATTATCATTACTTATTTTCAAGTTATACATTTGCACCACATTTATCGTCAAACACATTAATCATATTTCATACACCCAACATACATGTCATCCATCATACTCATTAACCATAAACAATTATAACCACATTAAAGCATAAGCACATTTGCATGCATGCATCAATAATTAGGGTTACAACCTAAAATAATCAATATGAGCCACCTCTCATGGCCATATACAAAATAATTATAACAACATCATGAGCCAACACATTGGGTAATCAATATGACACATAATAAAAATGCCAAGTCCTTATACATGCCATATCCAAAATGATAAAGCTAACTATACCCAAATGTTCAATTGATAGTGTGATCGAGTCTCTGGCGTTCTCCGATCCTCGAGCTAGCTTGGTGAAACTATAAAAGATGGAAAAGAAAGGGGGTAAGCATAAGGCTTAGTAAGTTCACATGCAAATAAAAGGCAACTTAAGCAAGCTTAAATCATGCATTTAACATAACGAACATAATCTTGCATTTTATCAATTATCATAAACTTATTCCTCATATACATATAAATATATTTACTTGTGCCCACTTGCACATTATAACTTACTTTCGTGTCTTGATGCAATCGTTACGATTACTCATAGAACTTCTTTGAACTACCCGTTGAACACTCAGAATACTATCGGGTACATTGGTAGTTTGCACCTAAATGTCTTACATGTAGCCAATGCAACTTCATATCTCAGATCACATGTTGCTCATTTACGAGCTACTCATGAGTCTGCTCATGCAGGCTGTCAAGTATCCGCAACACATGCCGGACTACCTCTCCATCAATAAAGTATACGAGACCAGTACACGGATGCCAAAACGTGTGTCACATATATCATGAACTTAGACCACAACTCAATGAGTTCAGATGTCACATATATCATGAACCCAGACCACAACTCAATGAGGTCAGATTACATAATTCCTAGTGGCATGTCATTTGTATCCTAACTATTCCTAAGGTTCAAATGGGATTCTTCAATACCATGTTTCTGTTGAGCTTGCTCGTAATGTCGATTCCAATATTCATGGCACCAATCACATACTCATGAAATAATCAAAGTATATTTCATGATAAAATTTAGGCAATAAACACATAACACAATAACATATCAATTATGTAAGTAGATATCATACATGCAAGATTAAAGCATTCAAAGTATGGTACATGTTGCATTATTTGCAAATGAACTTACCTCGGTACAAAAATGATAGAAACGAGCCTAATCCTCGTAAACCTTGTTTTTCCACCAATAAAGACTCGAATCACGTTTTTCTTGATCTATAATACCAAATTCAACTTGTTCAATACATACATTGCTCATAATGACCCATAACACATACTTTGGTAAAACTACCTTTTTACCCCTAACTTTTTACTTATTTACACTTTAGTCCCTAGGCCCGTAAAATGAAATGCATGCAATTTCTTGGTCACCCAAGCCTAGCCGAATCATTTTTTATCTCATATCAGCCCATATTTTTCTTTATTTCACATGTCTACTACTCATTTTTACTCCTTTTACAAACAAGCCCTTTTTAGGTGTTCTCACTAAAAATCACTTAGTAAAAGATGTTTATCACACATCAAACATTCATATTCCTCCATTAAACATCAAAATATAACCATGTTACACATGGGTCAAATTTCATACATGAACCCTAGCTCAAAATAATGATAGAAATAGCTAGATCGATTGATGACAACTTCAAAAATGTAAAGAACATTAAAAACGGGGCTAGGGAGCACTTACAATCAAGCTTGAAAAGATGAATAAACCCTAGCTATGGTGACCCTTGGAAATTCGGTACAAGCAAGAAGAAGATGGACAAATTTTGCTTTTTTTTTCCCTTTTTATTCTTTTATTTACCAAAAGACAAAAATGCCCTTAAGGCCTTTCTTTCAAAATTTCCCTATTCATGCCCATCTTTGTCCAAAATTTTAGAACTTGGTCAAATTGTCATTTAAAGACCTCTAATTAATAATCCAATGCAATTTCATGCTTAAATCTTCTAGAACACAAGTTTTACAACTTTTGTAATTTGGTCCCTAAAGTCAAATTGGACATCTTATGTAACACCGCAAACCCAGCCCAGACATTATGGCCGGATCCGACGTGTCACATTGAAGTTTTTAAGAAAACCCACGCCTCTTTCAACGTCCTTCTTAGTGTTTTAAAAGATAGTCTTTGCTAAGTTAATAAAGTGAATGGAAGCTGTGCACCAGGTGGGTATCCGAAACAGAGGAGGTGAGCCATGAAGGCTGCTTAAGTACCAAGCTCTTGATTGCATCCAATCCTAGACATGCCCACAACCATTGCCACACTTTTGTGCGAGGTTAGGTTTTGGAAAAAAAATCGAGTTGGAATCCATTTAAGTAGATATTGTTGATAAACTGATTAATTGTATCGTTGCGCTATTTTGAAAACAAGTATCATTTTGAAAACGCGCCCTAAGTCTATCCCATTTTGGATTATTATCAATAAAATATAGAGTATAAAATAAAATAATCCCAGAAAGATAATTAAAATGGCCTTATTACAACCCAAAACCAAATAATAATAATAAATTAAAAAAACCGGTTACTTATTGCAAAGTTTGAAAGCGATCACCACAGCCACTCTGAATCACCTCCGGCTCCAAGTCCCCACATCAAGGCTCACCTGCAAGGTTAAGGAAAGGGGTGAGTTTGGAACTCAGTGTGCAACAAGCCCCTTTCAGAGCCCAAACTAATATCAGCATACTGCGCCTAAGCCCTAATTCAGTCTCGACATATACTGGGCCGAAGCCTTTCGTTTAACGGTTACTAAGCCGAAGCCTTTTCATAAATCATATCACTGGGCCGAAGCCTTTACTGTAAACGGTATGGCCCATAGGCCCATTTCAATATCACATGTAATACCAATGAATGTATGCAAGCCCATTTGGGGAGACTACTCAACCCACCATCCGCTACTCTCCACCCGTACCAACCAAGCTTTCCATGTGGGGAATAACTCAACCCACCCAACCAAACTTTGCACTGGCAGCATAGCTACTTTATCATATAACTGGAGGCCAAGCCTCTTATAATAACTAGGGCAAAGCCCTTTTTGATAAACTGGGGCAAAGCCCTTTAAGCACTTCCTCCGTTTATATAAAACCCAACCCATGCATATAATGAGTATATTATAGCATATCATGTGCATCTCATAACATATGATGCGCATATCATGTCATATCATGTATAACAATATCTCATGCATCATATTTATAATTAAATCCTAGGGGGGTATAATGATTATTTTTACCTAGGGGCAAAATAGTCATTTTTCATATTATAAGGGTAATTTCATAATTTTACCAAATATCAAGGTTTTCCATGTTCATTAACAATTATCAATATTTCCGAGTGTTTAAACAATAATCTTTAACCCACTTTATCAAATTCGGGCTTTTGCGCCCAAAACCCCTAATGGGCCCTACGAATGCTGATTTAGCCCTCTAAGCCCACTTAACCCAAATTTTACAACAGTACTAACCGTGTTAACATCCAACTTTTCCAAATTTCATTTTTTATCAATTTTACCCAAATGGGCCTGAAAGCCCATTTGGCCCAATTCTAGCCCATTGAGGCCTAACTTACCATCGTGCACAAGATTGCGCTCTTACCTGTTCTATCGATCCAAACACCGATCTTATCGTATTTATCGCATCTATAACCAAACGCAAAATCACAAGTTCCCGAAATGCTAGAATTTTAGCATTTCAGCTTTTCAGCGAATATTAATCTAAGCTACTACGAGGGTTGTTACACACCTGTTTTGTGACGTTTGCTAACAAAGTCTCCCACAACAACCTACAATTAATCACCACTATTCTTAGTTTACAATCCATGCTTATCAAACCCAAAATCCACCTTACCATAGTCGGCCAAAGAACCCCTAATAGCCATAGATCACTTACCTTCACAGGGTCCGATGATTCGATCCAAGTTTATCCAAACCGATACTCCAAGCCTTGCTGCTCCTCCAAAGTTGTCTATTTCACTACACAAACCATAAAAGTAGAATGAAAAGACCCAGTGAGGCCTATACCTCAAATCGATAACCTCCCTAAACTATATGGGGTTTTGGCTTTTCTTAACATTTACACTACTGAATCGATTTGGAAAACGAGTACTTACCACAGTCTTCCCTTCTGCACTTCTTAGACCCAAAGTAGACTCAGCCCTCAACCACCTAGCAACCTTCGAATCCTAGAGGTCTACAGGTTCGGCTATGCCCCTAGAACTAAGGTATTTCAGCTTTTAGGACCAAGAAAAAGAAATGGTGTGGTGGCTTTGTATTGCTATTGCCGTCGAGGACTTTTAGAGTTTAGTGGATGAAGGGATCGATCACAAAAAACGAATAGAAAAGAAGGATGCTGGTCTAAATGAAATCGGCACAACCAACTTCAGAAGTTTCAGCTCTTGTGGCTATTCGACAAGTGTGATGAAAGGAAAGAAAGTAGTTGTTTGGTTTTGGCAAAAGAAGAGAAAGAAAAATGGATGAAAGGAGTGGTGATTTCGGCTAGAGAAGAAAAGGAAGAAAAGAAATAACCCTATGATGTTTAAACAAAAGAAAACGGCACAACTAAAGCCCCTAATGCCGAAATACTAACCTACAACCCCTAAGCCGATTTATCCTCCCTAAATTCCCACTATTCGGCCAACACTAAGCCTCCATTCAAATCCCCAAAATCTCTCCCCTTATCACTCCTAAGTTCATGCCTTTGACTGATTCAAACTCTCTCTAACAGAGTTCCATTCGACTTCAAACTCCTGCATGCTCAAGACATAAAAACAACACAATTGCCAGCTTTGTGAATCGAACATTTGCCTTCCCCCAACCACTTACACGCCACTTTTTTAGCTCCTTAGTGGCGTCACATGACCACTTTGCCAGGGGCTCTCTTGTGTTACATTTTACCCACATCTTTTAATAAGGCCACCTATCCAATGCCCCTAACTCCTTAAGTCCAAAATTCAAAAAAATTCTACCGGGTTTTGGCCAACACATGGGCCTTCCATAGGGCCATTTACACACTCCAATTATGAATTTCCCAACCAAATACCAAATTTTGAAAATTTTACCAAATTCTCAAAAATTACAAAAATCCTGAAAATCAGGGTGTTACAACTCTACCCTCCTTAATGAAATTTTAGCCTCGAAATTTTACCTAATCCAAACAGTTGAGGGTATTGTTGACGCATCGCCTCCTCTGACTCCCAAGTAGCTTCTTCTTTGCCATGGTTTCTCCAAAGTACCTTCACCAATGGGACTGACTTTCTTCTCAACACTTTGACGTCACGATCAAGTATCTGCACAGGTTCTTCTTTGAAGGTCAAATCTGACTGTACCTCAATTTCTGCACCTGGCACGATATGAGTAGGGTCAAAACGATATCGCCTTAGCATGGACACATGAAAGACGTCGTGAATCCGATCCAGCTCTAGAGGTAACTCTAGCTGATAAGCCACCGGCCCTATCTGCTTAAGGATCCGATAAGGCCCAATAAACTGTGGACTCAACTTGCCCTTCATACCAAACCTCAATATCTTCTTCCAAGGCGAAACCTTCAAAAAGACCATGTCCCCTACAGTATACTCAATATCCTACGCTTCAAATCCGCATAAGACTTTTGTCTATCCGCTGCCTCCTTTAACCGATTCCTAATCACCTTAACTTTGTCTTCAGTAACCGCTACTAACTCCGATCGAAGTACTTGCCTTTCCCCTAACTCTGCCCAACAAGTAGGCGAACGACACCTTTGCCCATACAGTGCCTCATAAGAAGCCATCTGAATACTTGCTTGGTAACTGTTGTTATACGCGAACTCCGCCAATGGCAAGTAATCCTCCCAACTTCCCCTAAAGTCGATAACACAACCCTTCAACATATCTTCCAGAATCTGAATGACCCTCTCTGACTGCCCATCCGACTGAGGGTGAAAAGCCGTACTAAAATCCAATCGCATTCCCAACGCCTCATGGAACTTCTGCCAAAACCGAGATGTAAACCTTGGGTCTCGATCAGAAATTATCGATACTCGCACCCCATGCAACTGCACTATCTCTGCCACTTACAACTTGGCCAACCTCTGAAGTGAGTAATCGGTTCGGACAGGTATGAAATGGGCAGATTTCATCAGCCTATCCACAATCACCCAAACTGAGTCCTTCTTGGAAGGTGTCAATGGCAAACCCCTCACAAAATCCATGGTTACCCTTTCCCACTTCTAAAGTGGTATCTTCACTGGCTGTAACAATCCTGAAGGTAGTTAATGCTCGGCTTTTACTTGTTGACACGTCAAACATTTTCCCACAAATTCGGTCACTTCTCGCTTAAGCCCAGGCCACCAATATAGCTCTCGCAAGTCTCGATACAACTTACTCCCTCTTGGATGCATAGCACAAGGTCCACCATGAGCCTCTCTCAAAATCATCAATCTCAAATCAGAGTCCTTCGGCATACAAATTCTTCCTCGAAAACAAAGAACCCCATCACCATTTAATCTAAAGTCTGAATTCTCCCCCTTCTCAGCTTGTTGAAACCGAGAAACCAACGACTCATCCACCAACTGCTGCTTCTTAATCTGCTCCACCCAAGTTGGTCTCACTTGTAACTCTGCCAATAAGCTTCCATCGTCATACAAGCTTAAGCGAGCAAACATTGCCTTCAATTCTGCCACAGTCCTTCGACTCAACGCATCAGCCACAACATTTGCCTTACCTGGATGGTACTCAATCGAACAGTCATAGTCCTTTAACAACTCTATCCACCTTCGCTATCTAAGATTCAGCTCCTTTTGAATCAGCAAGTACTTAAGACTCTTATGATCCGTATAGATAATGCATCTCTCACCATACAAGTAGTGCCTCCATATCTTAAGCGCAAAGATCACCGCTGCCAACTCCAAGTCATGAGTAGGATAGTTTACCTCATGAGGCTTAAACTATCGTGAAGCATAAGCGACCACTTTACCCTCTTGCACCAACACACAGCCCAAACCTACATGTGACACGTCACTGTACACAATGAAATCCTTACCAGACTGTGGCTGAATCAACACTGGTGCCTCAGTTAGAACCTTCTTTAACTTCTCAAAAGCCTCTTGATGCTTATTTCTCCAAACAAACGGTGCTCCCTTTCTTATAAGTTTCATTAACAGCACTGCCAACACAGAAAATCCTTCCACAAATCTTCAATAATAACCTGCCAACCCCAGAAAACTTCAGATTTCTGTTACTGACCTCGGTGGCTTCCACTCCAGAATAGCCTCAATCTTCCGAGGGTCTACCTTTATTCCCTCAGCAGACACAACATGCCCCAAGAAAGTTACTTCAATCAACAAAAACTCGCACTTACTAAACTTTTCATAGAGTTGCTTTTCCCTTAGCACTTGCAGCGCAATACGAAGATGCTCATCATGCTTCTCTTCTGTTTTTGAGTACATCAAGATATCATCGATAAAAATGACTACGAACTGATCCAAGTACGACTGAAATACTCGATTCATCAAATCCATGAATGCTGCTGATGCATTAGTCAAACCAAAGGGCATAACCAGAAACTCGTAATGACTATATCGAGTTCTGAATGTCATCTTATAAATATCCTCTTATTTGACTCTCAACTGATGATATCCTGACCGAAGGTCGATCTTAGAAAATACTGAAGCTCCTCTCAGTTGGTCGAAAAGATCGTCGATTCTTGGCAAAGGATACTTGTTCTTGATCGTCAGTTTGTTCAACTGCCGATAATCAATACACATTCGCATGGTCCCATCTTTCTTCTTTACGAACAACACTAGTGCGCCCCACGGAGAAACACTTTGTCTTATAAACCCTTTATCTAACAGTTCTTGAATCTGAGCTTTCAATTCCACCAACTCCTTTGGTGCCATTCGGTAAGGTGCAATGGACACTGGAGCTGTTCCAAGTAACAAGTCGATTCCGAACTTGACTTCTCTGTTTGGAGGTAGTCTAGGAAGCTCCTCAGGAAAAACATCTTGAAATTCTTTGATGGTCTTCACTGACTCCACAGTCATCCCCTCAGGTTTAGTTTGACTCAAAAATGCTAAAAATTCCTCACAACCTTTCCGAATCAACTTCTCAGCCCTTAAAGCCGAGACAACATTGGACAAATAGTTCCTTCACTCCCCTCTGACCATTATCTCCTCATCCTCGGCAGTTCTTATCACCATTCTCTTAACAGCACAATCCAACGTTGCCCTATGCTTAGTTAGCCAGCCCATTCCCAAAATAAGATCAAATTCCCCAAATGGCAGCTCCATCAAATCTCCTACAAATATCCTATCTTGTGTCTCTAAAGGAACCTCCCTAAAGAGTTTATCTACCTTAACCGAGTGTCCCAAAGGACTTATCACTGATACCCCACTCACAGTCTCCTCAGGAAGCACACCCAACGCCCCAGATACATTACAAGCAACATACGAATGAGTGGAACCAACATCAATCAAAGCAGTGTAAGGCGTGCTATGAATGAAGAACGTACCGGTTATAACATCAGGAGCATCACCCTCCTCACGATGCTGTGCAGCATAAACCAATGCTGGCTGTCGAGCTTCAGCATGTCCAGCAACTCTACCAGGTGCCCCACATCCTCGTCCATTACCATTACCACCTTTACCTTACCCACGGCCTCTCTGTGGTGGTGGTCCTCCTCGCAGCGATTGGACACCTCTTTGCTCCGCAACTTGATCCTAAGCTGCTCTCCGAGGACACTCTCTGAACTTATATTCCTTTGACCCACATTGAAAACATGCTCCAGTTCGTTTCCAGCACTCCCCCATATGCACTCTGCCATAGTCTCTGCAAGTTTGCGGTCTAAGGGTATTCACCGGAACTGCTCGAACCGGTTCCTCTATTCTAGCTCTTTTAACATTTCTATATGCAGCAGCCGAGGGTCCAGAATCCCTCCTGAATCTGGGTCGACCTCTCTCACGATTCTGTCGTTCAATTCATTTTACTTATTCGGCTATCTTAGCCTTCTCTACCAACGCAGCGAAATCACGCTCCCTCTGTGGAGCTATCATCACCCTAAGCTCATCATGGAGGCCATGCTCGAATCGAACACCGCGCTCATATTCGGTCGCAACTATCCCGCCAGCATATTGACTCAGCCTCAAGAATTTCGCCTCATACTCCGCAACATTCTTATTACCCTGAGCCAGATTCAAAAATTCCTTTCGACAGGCATCCACATAACTAGCTCCAACATACCTTCCCTTAAAAGCAGTCTTGAACAGTTCCCAGGTTACTCGTTCGATCGGGGTACTCTCCCTTACAACGGTCCACCACTGGTATGCCTCATCTCGTAGCAACGACATGGCCCCCTTCAGCTTTTGCTCCACAGAGCAATCTAGGTCGTCCATAATCCGCTCTGTTGCCTTTAGCCAATATTCAGCCACGTTTGGGGCTACTCCAGATAAGCCCCTAAAAACCTCTACTCCGTTAGCCTGGAGTCGCTCAAAGATGGATCCTCTATTCACTGTCCCAGTGCTAGCTCCAGCAACCCTTTCCAAAACCCTTAACATCGCTTTGGACAAAGCATCTTCCCCCGCAGCCCGATCATGTAACCCAGCCTCAGTTGCCTGTGGCACGGATGCCTCCTCAACTGGCCTATGCCCTGAGGATGAAGATTCAGCTTGTACCCTTCCGCGACCACGTCCGCAGCCTCGTCCACGAGTTCCTCTAGTACTCATATCGAATTATCTGATTAGTTTAATATTTCAGTTGTTTATTACGAGATGTCTTATGGAAATATAGCAGTTCAGGGATTGTTTTCGTAACGTCGCAGCCTAGCTACAATCTCAATCCTACTATTTTACAGCTCTACCCTATCTAAAGTATCATCGTAAGGTCTCAGTTCTATCTATAGCATCATATCAATATCACACGGTGTAAAAGAAAGTACACTTACAGACTTGGTACCGGGGATTCAGTCTGCCACTTCTTTCTCCAAACCATTTAAAACATAAAAACATGTATTTGGTCACAGAAAATAAGTCAAAAGAGGGTTTCTTTTAGAAAATCTTAAAAATTGATTAAAAATACCTTTGTTTTGAAATTCTTGATTTTAAATCCGTTTAAAACCCACAGCCGAGTTGTTGCAACTTGGCTCTGATACAAGTAAATGTAACACCCCATACCCAGCCCAGACATTATGGTCGGATCTGATGTGTCACATTGAAGTTTTTAAGAAAACCCACGCCTCTTTCAACGTCCTTCTTAATGTTTTAAAAGATAGTCTTTGCTAAGTTAATAAAGTGAATGGAAGTTGTGCACCAGGTGGGTATCTGAAACAGAGGAGGTGAGCCATGAAGGTTGCTTAAGTACCAAGCTCTTGATTGGATCCAATCCTAGACATGCCCACAACCATTGCCACACTTTGGTGCGAGGTTAGGTTTTGGAAAAAAAAATCGAGTTGGAATTCATTTAAGTAGATATTTTTGATAAATTGAATAATTGTATCGTTGCGCTATTTTGAAAACAAGTATCATTTTGAAAACGCGCCTTAAGTCTAACCCAGTTTGGATTATTATCAATAAAATATAGAGTATAAAATAAAATAATCCCAGAAAGATAATTAAAATGGCCTTATTACAACCCAAAACCAAATAATAATAATTTAAAAAAAACGGTTACCTATTGCAAAGTTCGAAAGCGATCACCACGGCCACTCTGAATCCCCTCTGGCTCCAAGTCCCCACATCAAGGCTCACCTGCAAGGTTAAGGAAAGGGGTGAGTTTGGAACTCAGTGTGCAACAAGCCCCTTTCAGAGCCCAAACTAATATCAGCATACTGCACCTAAGCCCTAATTCAGTCTTGACATATTCTGGGCCGAAGCCTTTCGTTTAACGGTTACTAGACCGAAGCCTTTTCAGAAATCATATCACTAGGCCGAAGCCTTTACTGTAAATGGTATGGCCCATAGGCCCATTTCAATATCACATGTAATACCAATGAATGTATGCAAGCCCATTTGGGGAGACTACTCAACCCTCCATCCGCTACTCTCCACCCGTACCAACCAAGCTCTCCATGTGGAGAATAACTCAACCCACCCAACCAAACTCTCCACTGGCAGCATAGTTCCTTTATAATATAACTGGAGGCCTAGCCTCTTTTAATAATTGGGGCAAAGCCTTTTTTGATAAACTGGGGCAAAGCCCTTTAAGCATTTCCTCCGTTTATATAAAACCCAACCCATGCATATAATGAGTATATCATAGCATATCATATGCATCTCATAACATATCATGTGCATATCATGTATAATAATATCTCATGCATCATATTTATAATTAAATCCTAGGGGGTATAATGATCATTTTTACCTAGGGGCAAAATAGTCATTTTTCATATTATAAGGGTAATTTCATAATTTTACCAAATATCAGGGTTTTCCATGTTCATTAACAATTACCAATATTTCCGAGTGTTTAAACAATGATCTTTAACCCACTTTATCAAATTTGGGCTTTTGGGCCCAAAACCCCTAATGGGCCCTACGAATGCCAATTTAGCCCACTAAGCCCACTTAACCCAAATTTTACAACAGTACTAACCGTGTTAACATGCAACTTTTCCAAATTTCATTTTCTATCAATTTTACCCAAATGGGGCCGAAAGCCCATTTGGCCCAATTCTAGCCCATTAAGGCCCAACTTACCATCATGCACAAGATTGCGCTCTTACCTGTTCCATCGATCCAAACACCAATCTTATCGTATTTATCGCATCTATAACCAAACGCAAAATCACAAGTTCCCGAAATGCCAAAATTTTAGCATTTCGGCTTTTCAGCGAATATTAATCTAAGCTACTACGAGGGTTGTTACACACCTGGTTTGTGACGTTTGCTAACAAAGTCTCCCACGACAACCTACAATTAATCACCACCATTCTTAGTTTACAATCCATTCTTATCAAACCCAAAATCCACCTTACGATAGTCGGCCAAAGAACCCCTAATAGCCATAGATCACTTACCTTCACAGGGTCCGATGATTCGATCCAAGTTTATCCAAATCGATACTCCAAGCCTTGCTGCTCCTCCAAAGTTGTCTATTTCGCTACACAAACCATAAAAGTCGAATGAAAAGTCCCAGTGAGGCCTATACCTCAAATCGATACCCTCCCTAAACTATAGGGGGTTTTGGCTTTTCTTAACATTTACACTACTGAATCGATTTGGAAAACGAGTACTTACCACAGTCTTCCCTTCTGCACTGCTTAGACCCAAAGTAGACTCAGCCCTCAACCACCTAACAGCCTTTGAATCTTAGAGGTCTACAGGTTCGGCTATGCCCGTAGAACTAAGGTATTTCGGCTTTTAGGACCAAGAAAAAGAAATGGTGTGGTGGCTTTGTATTGGTGTTGCCGTCGGGGACTTTTAGAGTTTAGTGGATGAAGGGATCGATCACAAAAAATGAATAGAAAAGAAGGATGCTGGTCTAAATGAAATCGGCACAACCAACTTCAGAAGTTTCGGCTCTTGTGGCTATTCGGGAAGGGTGATGAAAGGAAAGAAAGTAGTTGCTTGGTTTTGGCAAATGAAGAGAAAGAAAAATGGATGAAAGGAGTGGTGATTTCGGCTGGAGAAGAAAAGGAAGAAAAGAAATAACCCTATGATGTTTAAACAAAAGAAAACGGCACAACTAAAGCCCCTAATGCCGAAATACTAACCTATAACCCCTAACCCGATTTCTACTCCCTAAATTTCGACTATTCGGCCAACACTAAGCCTCCATTCAAATCCTCAAAATCTCTCCCCTTATCACTCCTAAGTTCATGCCTTTGACTGATTCAAACTCTCTCCAACAGAGTTCCATTCGACTTCAAACTCCTGCATGCTTAAGACATAAAAACAACACAATTGCCAGCTTTGTGAATCGAACATTGGCCTTCCCCCAACCACTTACACGCCACTTTTTTAGCTCCTTAGTGGCGTCACTTAACCACTTTGCCAGGGGAACTCTTGTTTTATATTTTACCCACATCTTTTAATAAGGCCACCTATCCAATGCCCCTAACTCCTTAAGTCCAAAATTCAAAAAAATTCTACCGGGTTTTGGCCAACACATGGGCCTTCCATAGGCCCATTTACACACTCCAATTATGAATTTCCCAACCAAATACCAAATTTTGAAAATTTTACCAAATTCTCAAAAATTACGAAAATCCCGAAAATCATGCAATCATGTCATGGACTATCAAATAATCTTAAAATAATTATTTCCTATTTTGGATTTGTGGTCTCAAAACTACTGTTCTGATTAGACCCTAATTCAGGATGTTACAACACGCCTTTTAATGGTCTCCTACACACTTACAAAGTGCGTTAGCTTACCCTTAGGCCTTATTCGGCCTCTAAGGTTAATAAAAGACTCGATTTGCACATTTTATTAGACTCTAACAAAACTTACTAAAACATAATTAAATCCTAATGATAATGCTTCATTTCAAGCTTCTAAAATGCAAAAACTAGTTTAATATACTACACCAAATTATGGCAGATCAACTCAGGACATGTTGAGGTTCATCTACTAATACAAAGTATTTTTTCATATTACGATCTGACCACGTAATACCGCTTAGTATTAGTTAATCATTAAACAACCAGTTATTCAATATTTGCTTCCATTTAGTATTTTGTTCAAAATCATTGAATATAGTATGTAATGTGCATTAATGTAATTAATGGATGTTATTATTAAACCAATTTTTTTGAAAATTGCAAGTATACAAAACGAACATACTACACTTAGGGCATCAGATCCAATATTTTTTGTATTAAAAGATTGCTTGGTAATCTTACCTTCCAAGCAAGATTCACATTGTGAAAGATTGACTTCCTTAAGTGAACTAAAATTACCATGTTTCATAAGTCTAGTGCTTCTTTCTTGGTTAATATGACTAAGTTTTAAATGTCAAAGTTATGCCTTGTTAGAGTGATAAGTTTTAAGTTTCTTATTCGCGATTTCATCTTCAATCAGTGCGTACATCTTTGGTTTGCTAAAACAAAGATTATTTGTCATCCATCCACTATAGATAAGAGAAAGATTTTTACAAATTGCAATATTATTATTGAAAGTCACAGTCAAGCTATCCTTACATAAACATGCAACTAAAGTTAAGTTCCTTTGAAACTAGATACATAGAAAAGGCCTTTCAAAATATTATTCCTAAAATTATCAAAATAAAGACTCTACATCATCCGCAACACTTGCCTCATCTCCGGTCCACGATGAGAGACTTTTATCTCTAAGATTTTTTTGTTTCATTGAACCCTTGTAAAGAAGCGCACATATGGTTAGTGTAACGACACAATTTTTATCATTGTCAGAAAAGTCAGTTGTGAGACCAGACTTATTAAACCGAGCCATCCAAAATTTTGATCGAGTAGTCATGAAGCACGTACCAATTAGAATATAGAATATTAGTGACTAAATAAGAAATAAAATTATTTAGTAATTAATTAAATAGAATATTAAAAATAGTACAATGACTAAATTGTTTAGTGACCAAAACTAGTGAGATTTGATTAAGTATTTTCATGGACTTAAATGACTATTAAACCAAGGACTTAATGAAATTTATCCATGATGAAAACTTAATTAGTGGCCTAACATCATCCATGCCATCCATTTCCACTTTATTTGTAACACCCCAAACCCGGCCTAGACGTTATGGCCGAATCTGTGATGTTACATTGGAGTGTTATTTCAAAACATAAATTTGATGAAGGACTGACCTTCATAAAAACTTCTTAGGGTTGTTAACAAAAATTTGGGATGCTATTTCTTTGTGAAAAACTCAAGTCATTTTAGAAACTATTAGCCCAATTAATTTGTCATTACATTTTAAATCGGTGTTTGTTTCAAAAACTCTCACTATTTGGGTTGCGTAAACATGGTGTTTCTGGAAAACTTTTGTTTATATTTTCTTAAAAATTCGAGTCCTATTACTAATAGGTAAAATAAAGTAAATAAATCCCCAAATTAAAATAAAACTTTAAGAGGCCTTATTACATCATGAAAACCCAAAAATAGATAAAATTTTAAATATAATAAGTAATAAAAGAACTATGTTGAGTGGCCACCTCAGAGTCCTCCGTCACCTCGATCCGTCTAAGCCTGGGGATTTCTTCCATAGATAACAGATAGGTGAGTTTAAGAAAACTCAATGTGTGAAATCCCATAGTAGCAAACAATCAGAGCAAACACAATCTGGGCTTAGGCCCGTTAGTTTCAGTTAGGGGCCTTAGCCCCTTTTCAGTAACAGTAGCAGTTGGTGCCTGATCCTATTTCAGTACAGAGGCAGTCTGGGCCTTAGCCCATTTCAGTACAGTATGCAAGCAAAGAATCCTACCCAATCCATCCGCTACACACCATCTCCGTACTAGCCCTACACACCATGTGGGGATAAAATCGACCCATCTAACCCTACACACCAAGTCGTACCAATTTCAGTACTTAAACAGTAATTGCAGCAAAGCTACTAATACTCTCAGTACACTTCCTCCAAAATCATATATCCCACCCCCATGCAATGCAACATAATATCAATGCATATACAGTAAAAATGGCATGCTCAACAGTTATACATCATATAGGGGTATATCAGTCAATTTATCTTATAGGGGTATAATGGTCATTTCAACAATATGGGTTTAAGTATACTTACCTGCCCAACAGTAGGTCCACAATCGTCTCAGGCAACCCGTGCAACCTTAATAGACAATCAGTGATAATGGGCCTACAGCCCATATTGCAGCCCTTGTGGGCCCATACTCTCATATGGCCCACATAGCCCAGAAATGGCCTTAACTGTGTAATTTACACAGCCTGGTCCACAATTTTCCATATTTTGAGCGATTTTTACGTGTAGGGCCCACAAGCCCATTGGGCCCACATGGCCTAGTTCGGCCCAACGTGGCCCAATATCATTTTGGTCCATGAGAACGCTCATGGCCATCTCATTGTCTACACGGCCTACCACACAGGTGGCCACATGCCCGTGTGGTACCGACAGCCCACTTTCGGCTTTTCGACTTTTGCTGTTACACATCTAATGGTAGTGTTCACACACTTATTATGGAAATGTAGATGCAATACTTCCGAGGTCGAAGCACCAATCAACCAAACGCAGGACCCCTTTTGATCCAACCAACGTATTCTCTCCAAAGCTATAACCGCAAATGAAAGGATCACTTGTAAGGGAAAGAGTAATCGACCCTACACCTTGCTTATTGAAACCGAGCCCCAATACTCAGTTAAGCCCCCAGCCTAGAAGTCGTCCAACTTGAGAAGGAGGTAATCAGCCAAGACTATTCGGCCAAGAGAAGAAAGGGAGAAAGTGGGAACAGGTTGTTCGGCTTTGAAGAACAAAAGATCTTAGGTTCGGTCACCACAGTACAAAAGCAAAAAAGCTCGAATGAAAGAAGGGGAAACAATCGGTCAAAGAATCAAGAACAAAAACCCAAAAGTTGAAAAGGAGAGGAAGAGGAGACAGTTGATCAATAAGCACTGTTGTGAAGAGCCAAAATGAAATAGGCAAGTGCCCGAATGGTCAAAACGAGAAGTACCCCCAAGACCCCTAGCAGAAATCGGCTACTCAAAAAAAGTGAAAAGGACTCCAAAACGCAAAAAGGGTAAACGAGAGTACAAAATTGACCAAAATTAGAAGTATGACCTTTAGGACAAATTCTTGAGTGGCTAGAGTCCCCATTCGGCACCAACTCCCTACAACTTTAAAATCCCCTGATTCTCTCCTTAACTGCCTCCTATAATCTCTCCATGATCGATTCAAACTCCCCTCCCCCTAATAGTGTTTCGGTCAAACACTACTACCTCCCAAGGTAAGCAGTAAAAATAATCTCCCCTTGCACAATCTGGGATTCGAACCCCAGACTCCTTGCACACCCCACACGCCACTTACCACTAGACTAGCATGCTCACTTTGTCATGATTTTAACAAGTTCTGCATATAACCATACTGACCAACGGTAGGGGTTTTAACCTTAAAAACAAATTTTTTCTCAAGCCAAGGCTTAAACCCATGACTTCTCAGACACTCCCAAAGCACTAAACCACTAAGACAAACATACAAAAATAATTTTAACAAGGGATTTTAGGATTTGGGGCGTTACAATTCTACCCTCCTAAAAGAAAACTTCAACCTCGAAATTTACCTGCTCAGAATAGGTGAGGGTACTACTGTCGCATCGCCTCCTTGGGTTCCGACATAGCCTCCTCAAAACCGTGGTTCCGCCGAAGAACTTTTACTAATGGGATTGATTTTCTTCTCAAGACTTTTACCTCTCGATCTAAGACCTGGACTGGTTCCTCATTGAAAGTCAGATCTAGTCTAACTTCAATCTCCTCAACCTGTATGACATACGTAGGATCAGAGCGGTAGCGTCTTAGCATAGAGATGTTGAACACATCATGAATCCGCTCTAATTCCGAAGGTAGTTTCAATTGGTAAGCAACTGGTCTTACTCGTCTCAAAATATGGTAATGCACAATAAACCTTGGGCTCAACTTGCCCTTATGCCCAAACCTCAGCACCTTCTTCCATGGCGAAACCTTCAGAAAAACAAAATCTCCCACAGAATACTCTATCTCCTTGCACTTCAGATCCGTATATGACTTTTTTCTGTCTGACGCTGCCTTTAGTCGATCCTGAATTAATATAACCTTATCCTTAGTATCAGATACTAGCTCAGGACCCAGAACACGCCGCTCACCCAACTCAGTCTAAAATGACAGAGTGCGACACTACGTCCATATAGTGCTTCGTAAGGTGCCATCTGTATGCCAGACTAGTAGCTATTGTTGTAAGAAAACACTTCTAGCGGCAAGTAATCCTCCCAACTACCTCAGAAGTCAATCATACAAATCCTTGACATGTCCTCTAGTATCTGAATCACCCTCTTTGACTGACCATCTATCTGAGGATGAAACGCAGTACTGAAGTCCAACCGTGTACCCAGAGCTTCATGTAACTTCTTCCAAAACCGAGACGTGAAGTGAGGATCTCTGTCAGATATTATGGAAACTGGTACCCCATACAGTCTCACTATCTCGGATACATATAGCTTAGCTAATTTTAGCAATGAATAATCTATGCAAACCGATATGAAATGAGCAATTTTGGTCAACCAATCCATGATGATCCACATTGAATCTTTCTTAGAAGGCGTTAGGGGTAGCCCACTCACATAGTCCATAGTTACTCTTTCCCACTTCCATAGTGGAATCTTAACCAGCTGAAGCAACCCAGAAGGTAACTGATGTTCTGCTTTAACCTGTTGGCAAGTCAAACATTTCCCTACAAAGTCAGTCACCTCTCGCTTAAGTCTTGGCCACCAGTATAACTCACGAAGATCTCTGTACATTTTATTTCCACCTGGGTGCATAGCATAGGGGCTACTCTGTGCCTTTCGTAGAATAGCCTGCCTCAAATCAGTATCCTTAGGTATACAAATTCTGCCTCGAAAATAGAGTACCCCTTCATTGTTTAGTCCAAAATCCACCGTATTACTACTTTCGATCTGACGGAACCAAAGACCCAATGACTCATCTTCTAACTGTTTACTCTTGATCTGTTCAATCCACACTGGTTTAACTTAAAGCTCAGTCAATAAGCTACCATCATCAAACAAGCTAAGACGAGCAAACATTGCTCTCAGATCAGTTACAACTCTACGGCTTAGTGCATCGGCTACCACATTAGCCTTACTAGGATGATATTCAATCAAACAATCATAATCCTTAAGCAGCTCAATCCATCTACGCTACCTAAGGTTTAGCTCCTTTTGAGTGAGGAGATACTTGAGGCTCTTGTGATTTCTGTATATGATACACTTCTCACCATACAGGTAGTGCCTCCAAATTTTCAGAGCAAATACCACGGCAGCCAATTCCGAATCATGCATCGGGTAGTTCACCTAATCCATCTTAAGTTGACGTGACGCATAAGTCACCACCTTACCCTCTTGTATTAACACACATCCTAAACCAACATGTGATGCATCGCTATAGACAGTAAATTCTTTCCCAGACTCCGGCTGAATCAAGACAAGAGTGCCAATCAAAACTTTCTTGAGCTTCTCAAAGCTCTTCTGTTGCTCATCATTCCAGTTAAAAGGCACACCTTTCAGAGAAGTTTAGTTAAGGGCGCGGCAATTAGTGAAATCCCCTTAAAAAATCTTCGATAATACCCAGCCAGTCCTAGAAAACTACAAATTTCTGATATAGTCTTAGCTGCTTCCAATCTAAAACAGCCTCAAATTTTCGAGGATCAACCCTAGTCCCCTCAGCATATACCACATGACCTAGAAATGTTACCTCTTGTAACCAGAATTTACACAAGCTGAATTTGGCATACAACTGCTTCTCTCTCAAAATCTGCAGAACTACTCGGAGATGTTCATCATGCTCAAACTCATTCTTCGAATACACCAGAATATCATCAATGAACAGTACTACGAATTGGTCCAGATAGGGTTGGAACACTCGGTTTATCAAATCCATAAAAGCTGTCGGTGTATTCGTCAGTCCAAACGGCATCACTAGGAACTCGTAATGACCATACTGAGTCTTGAATGTTGTCTTATGCACATCAGCCTCTTTGACACTCAATTGATGGTACCCAGATCGAAGATCGATTTTAGAGAAAACTGAAACTCCTCGCAGTTGATCGAACAGATCATCAATCCTTAGCAGAGGGTATTCGTTCTTAATGGTCAACTTATTCAGTTGTCTGTAGTCGATGTGCATACGCATGGATCCATCCTTCTTTTTCACAAACAAGACTGGTGCTCTCCACGAAGACACACTAGGTCAGATAAACCCACGATCCAATAGCTCTAGAATTTGGGCCTTAAGCTCTACCAGCTCTTTTGGTGCCATTTTATAAGGGGCTATGGACACTGGAGCTGTACCAGGGAGGAGCTCAATCCCAAACTCCACTTCACGTTCTGGAGGTAATCTCGGTAGATCTTCAGGAAAGACATCTGAAAAATCCTTGACTGTTCTGATATTCTTCATCGAAGAGTCCCCAATATCTGAAACACTGACGTAGGCCAAGAACGCCTCACAACCCTTATGAACCAATTTCTCGGCTCTTAGTGCAGAAATTACATTACTCATATAGTTTCGTCGATCCCCAATTACCACTACCTCCTCATCTGCCTTAGTTCTCAGTACAACCCATTTAGCGGCACAATCTAGGCTTACCCAATGTTTAACTAACCAATCCATGCCCAGTATTAGGTCAAATTCTCTGAAAGGCAGTTCCAGTAGATCGGCCAGAAAGACGACTCCTTGTATCTCCAAGGGAACATCTCTAAACATCTTATTTACCCGAATGAACTACCTTAGCAAACTTAGTATAGTGATCTCACTCATAGTGTTTTTAGCCATAACACCCAATATCTTAGACATAGAGCATGCTATGTATGAATGTGTAGACCTCACATCAATTAATGCAATATAAGGTATGTTATGAATAAGGAAAGTACCCGTGATAACATCTAGAGCGTCTCCGTCCTCTCGTCGACGTACAGAAATAACAAGTGCTAACTGCCTCGCCTCAGTATGACTAGCACCCCTGCCTGGTGCTCCACGACCACGGCCCATACCATTTCCACCTCTAACCTGACCTCGGCCTCTAAGTGGCTGCTGACCACCCCGCTGAACATTAGATATACCCGTAGTTTGCATCTGCTTGGGCCTTTGTGAACAATCCTTGACACTGTGCTCTATCGATCCGCACCTCTGACATGCACCCATCTTTTTCCAACATTAGTCCTGGTGGTGCTTCCCACAATCAGCACAAAACTGTGGTCCGAAAGTAGCAATAGCAGGAGCCCTCACTCTAACTGGCTCATCAGTTCTGGGTTTTTTTTTTAAACCTCTAAAAAGAATTTGAGGGCTCAGCATCCCTCTTACCTCTATATTTTTCTCTGTTCTAGCATTCCGCGCGCGTCACATCCTCGGTGATTTTTTCCTTGTTAACAAGTGCTGCAAAATCCTGCTCCCTCTAAGGAACTATCAGAACTCTTACACCTTCTCTGAAGCCATCCTCAACTCGAACACATCACTCATATTCTGTTGCTACCATCCCACGTGCATAGCGGCCCAGTCGTAAAAATTCGGCCTCATATTCTGCCACTGTCCTATCTCCCTGAGCTAAGTTTAGAAACTCCCTCCTACAGGCATCCACATAGCTGGCACCCACATACTTAGCCTAGAAAGTAGTCTTGAAAAACTCTCAGGTCAAACGATCAGCTTGAATGCCCTCTTTGACAGTAAGCCACCACTGGTATGCCTCGTCTCTCAGTAATGACACTGCACCTTTTAGCTTCTGATCAAGGGTGCAGTCAAGGTCATCCATAATCCTTTCTGTGACCTCAATCCAATATTCAGCCACATTAGGGTCAACTCTAGCAATACCCCTGAATACCTTCGCCCCATTAGACCTGAGTCGTTCCGTAACTGACCTACAGCCTATAGAACCAGTACTAGGCCCAGCGACCCTTTCCAGAATCCTCAACATCGCTTGGGACAGTGCGTCATCCCCAGCCATTCGATTTTGAGACCCTGTCTCAGTCATAGGTAAAGCTGGTGCCTCTCTAGCTTCCTCATTAGGCTGGTGTCCAGAAGACGAAGACCCAGCCCGAGCACTTCCACGACCTCTGCTGTGATCTCTACCACGAATACCCCTAGTGCTCATTATACAATCATGTTTTTATCTGTATTAACAGTTTTATGCAAGTCAATTTATTATTCCAGTGTTTATTACAGATATTTTACGAAAAATATTATCTCAGAGTTTGTTTTCGCAGTTCGTAATCTTGCTATGGTTTGAAGTTTACTTTAACTAAAGAGTTTCAATACAGTTTTACTACCTAAGTACTTTCAGTAACAACATTTCTATATTCTTATTTCAATATAAGAATCAGAAAACTTATCGAATCGGCGCGGAGATTCAGTGTCCCACTCCTTCCGTAAAATATTTCCAAATAATCATTTTAAACCATTTGAACAAGGTTGCTAAAATTCCCACGTTTTTGAAAACACCTATTCCACAGCTGAGCTTTGCAACCTGGATCTGATACCACTAAATGTAACACCCCAAACTCGGCCTAGACCTTATGGCCGAATCTATGATGTTACATTGGAGTGTTATTCCAAAACATAAATTTGATGAAAGACAATCTTCATAAAAACTTCTTAAGGTTGTTAACAAAAATTTGAGATGCTATTTCTTTGTGAAAAACTCAAGTCATTTTAGAAATTATTTGCCCCATTAATTTGTCATTACACTTTAAATTGGTGTTTGTTTCAAAAACTCTCACTATTTGGGTTGCGTAAACGTGATGTTTCTAGAAAACGTTTGTTTATATTTTCTTAAAAATCTGAGTCTTATTACTAATAGGTAAAATAAAGTAAATAAATCCCCAAATTAAAATAAAACTTTAAGAGGCCTTATTACATCATGAAAACCCAAAAACAGATAAAATCTTAATTATAATAAGTAATAAAATAACTAAGTTGAGTGGCCACCTCAGAGTCCTCTGTCACCTCGATCCGTCTAAGCCTGGGGATTTCCTACACAGATAACATATAAGTGAGTTTACAAAAACTCAGTGTGTGAAATCCCAAAGTAGCTAACAATCAAAGCAAACAAAATTTGGGCCTAGGCCCGTTAGTTTCAGTTAAGGGCCTTAGCCCCTTTTTAGTAACAGTAGCAGTCGGGGCCTGAGCCCATTTCAGTATAGAGGTAGTCTGGGCCTTAGCCCATTTCAGTACAGTATGCAAACAAAGAATCCTACCCAATCCATCCACTACACACCATCTCCATACCAGCCCTACACACCATGTGGGGATAAAATCGACCCACCCAATCCTACACACCAAGTCGTACCGATTTCGGTACTTAAATAGTAATTGTAGCACAACTGTCACTATTAGGCTTATAGCCTCTCAGTACACTTCCTCCAAAATCATATATCCCACCCCCATGCAATGCAACATAATATCAATGCATATACAGTAAAAATGGCATGCTCAACAGTATACATCATATAGGGGTATATTAGTCAATTTACCTTATAGGGGTATAATGGTCATTTCATCAATATAGGTCTAAGTATACTTACCGACCCAATAGTAAGTCCACAGTCATCTCAGGTGACCCGTGCAACCTTAATAGACAATCAGTGATAATGGGCCTACAGCCCATATTGCGGCCCTTGTGGGCCCATACTCTCAAATGGCCCACACAGCCCAGAAATGGCCTTAGCGTCTAATTTACACAGTCTGGCCCATAATTTGTCATATTTTACGCTATTTTTCCTTGTAGGGCCCACAAGCCCATTGGGCCCACACAGCCCAGTTCCGCCCAATGTGGCCCAATATCATTTTGGTCTATGAGAACGCTCATGGCCATCTCATCATCCACACGGCCATGTTTGGTTACACGACCTGCCACACGGGCAGCCACAAGCCCATATGCTACCGACATCCCACTTTTCAGCTTTTCAGCTTTTGTTGTTACACATCTAATGGTAGTGTTCACACACCTGTTATGGAACTGTAGACGCAACACTTTCGAGGTCGAAACACCAACCAACCAAACGCAGGACCCCCTTTTGATCCAACCAACGTATTCTCTCCAAAGCTATAACTGCGAATGAAAGGATCACTTGCAGGGGAAGGAGTAATTGACCCTACACCTTGCTTATTGAAAATGAGCCCCAATACTCAGTCAAGCCCCAACCGAGAAGTCGCCCAACTTGAGAAGGGAGTAATCAGCCAAGACTATTCAGCGAAGAGAAGAAAGGGAGAAAGTGGGAACAGGTTGTTTGGCTTTGAAGAACAAAAGATCCTAGGTTCGGCCACCACAGTACAAAAGTAAAGAGGGTCGAAGGAAAGAAGGGGAAATAATCAGTCAAAGAATCAAGAACAAAAACCTGAAAGTTGAGAAGGAGAGAAAGAGGAGACAGTTGATCAATAAGCACTGTTGTGAAGAGCCAAAATGAAATAGGCAAGTGCCCGAATGGTCAAAACGAGAAGTACCCCCAAGACCCTTAGTAGAAATCGGCTATTCAGCAAAAGTGAAAAGGACTCCAAAACGCAAAAAGGGTAAACGAGAGTACAAAACTGACCAAAATGAGATGTATGACCCCTAGGCCAAATTCTTGAGTGCCTAGAGTCCCCATTCGGCACCAACTCCCCCCAACTTCAAAATCCCCTGATTCTCTCCTTAACTCCCTCCTATAATCTCTCCAAGACCGATTCAAACTCTCCTCCCCTCAATAGTGTTTTGGTCAAACACTACTACCTCCTAAGGCAAGAAGTAAAAATAATCTCCCATTGCACAATCTGGGATTGAGCCCTAGACTCCTTGCACACCTCACACGCCACTTACCATTAGACTAACATGCTCACTTTATCATGATTTTAACAAGTTCTGCATATAACCATATTGACCAAGGGTAAGGGTTTTAACCTTAAAAACAAAATTTTGCTCAAGCCAAGGCTTAAACCCACGACTTCCCAAACACTCCCAAAGCACTAAACCACTAAGAAAAACATACAAAAATAATTTTAACAGGGGTTTTCGAGATTTGGGGCTTTACATTCTTTAAGTAAAAAATTATTATAACCATTAAACTTAATAATTAATAATTTAACCTAATGACTAGTATATATATAAGTTAGTGGTAAAAGAGATGAATAAACATCATTCTTATCAATTTTTCTTCCTAATACATAGCTAGGAGAACAAAAAGAAGATTGGCTTTCCACCGTTGTTGTTCGCTATTAATCAAGGTAAACTAGTTTTACACTTGAATTTTTTATGAATTTCTAGGCTAGGAAACATGATATAGCTTGCCCTAGTGTTAGATTTTTTTTCAATTTTGACAGTTAGATCAAGTTGCCAATAAAAGAGTCATAAGGTAGTTAAGTTTGAAAGCGTAATTTTTTCATATAATTTAAGCTTGGTTATGTGAACATCATGATAGAAATAAAGTGGGTTGGCTTGAAATATAGTTAGATCAAGCTGAAAAGCTTTAAGATAATTGTTGATTTATTAGGGACTAAATTGAATAGACTTGTAACACCCCAAACCCGGCCTAGACGTTATGGCTGAATCTGTAATGTCACATTGGAGTGTTTTTCAAAACATAATTTCTTAGATACTCCGTTCCACATAAAAACATATTTGGGATCTTAACAAAAATTTAGGATGTCTTGTTCATTGTTAAAACTCAAGTTGTTTTAGCAAAACATTAATCATATTAGATTGTTATTACAATTTAAAACAGTGTTTGCGACAGCTCTCAAAATATGTTTGCGTAAACGTGGTGATTTAGAAAAACATTTGTTTATAATTTCTTTAAAAATTCGAGTCCTACTACTAACAAATAAAAATCAAAGTAAATAAATCCCCAAATTAAAATGAAAATTAAAGAGGCCTTATTACATAACGAAAACCCAAAAATGACACCTTAATTATAATATTAAAAGATGCCTACATCGAGTGGCCACCCCTGAGTCCTCCGTCGCATCGATCCATCTAAGCCTGGGGATTTCCTATACAGTTAACAGATGAGTGAGTTTACGAAAACTCAGTGTGTGAAATCCCATAAAAGCATCAATCAGAGTAGGCATAATTTGTGCCTGAGCCTTTTCAGTCTCAATTAAGGCCTTAGCCCATTTCAGTAACAATAATAGTCTGGGCCTGAGCCTATTTCAGTAACAATAGCATGGGCCTAAGCCCATTAAAGTATCAGTTCAGTATGCAAACAAAAAATCCTACCCAATCCAGCCTCTACACACCATCTCCGTACTAACCCTACACACCATGTGGGGATAAAATCGACCCATCCATCCCTACACTCCAAGTAGCACCGATTGCATGCACTAAAAATGCGATTTATAGCAAAGTCGCGAAGAATAGGCTTATAGCCTTTCAGTACACTTCCTCCAAAATCATATATCCCACCCCATGCAATGCAACATAATATAAATGTATATACAGTACAGATGGCATGCTCAAACAGTCATACATCACATAGGGGTATATCAGTTATTTACAAAAATAAGGGTCCAAGTACACTTACTGGCCCAACAGTAGGTCCACAGTCGCCTTAGGTGACCCGTGCAATGTTAATAGACAATCAGTGAAAATGGGCCCACGGCACATATTGTAGACCCATGTGGGCCCACACTCTTATATGTCCCACATAGCCCAGAAATGGCCTTAGCCATGTGGTACCTAGCCCAATATTTACCACACTTTTGTGCAATTTTCCCGTGTAGGGCCCCCAAGCCCATTGGGCCCACACGGCCCAGTTCGGCCTAAAATGACCCAATACTGTTTCGACCCATGAAATCACTCATGGCCAACTCGTCAATCACACAGTCATGTTTTGTTACACGGCCTGCCACACGAGCGGCCTCACGCCCATGTGGTGTCGACAGTCCCACTTTCTAGCTTTTTGGCTTTTTCCATTTTACGACTAATGACAGTGTTATACACACCTGTTATGAAATTGTAGCCGAAACACTTCCGAGATCAAAGCACCTATGATTAACAGCAACCCTACCATCAGTCCATATTCGTGGTTAATCCAAAACCATAGTATTGAAAATACTTTAACCGATTCAACGCTACTTACCAATCGAACAATCACAAAACCCATCTTGTTCTAAAACGAACGTATTTTCTCTAATGCTTTAACCTTCACATGAAACAATTAACCGATTTATAAGAATCTATAACCCAACATAAATATATCTAATACTTAAAGCACTTACCACGAGTGAAAGGATCACTTGTTGGGAAGGAATAATCGGCCTAACTCCTTGACTATTGAGATTGAGCCCCTAGCAACATTTGGACGAACCACAGTGTTAAATGAAAATCATTAAGGTGGAATAGAGAATGAGTGTGAAGGGTATATTCAGCCCACAGAAAAAGAAATCAAAATTTCCTGAGAAGAAGACTAACCAATATTCAGCCAAGACCCAAGCCTAGAAGTTGACACAATTGAAAAGGGGCATTCTATTTTTGCAAGAGAAAGAAAAAAGATTGAGAGAGAGGAGAAGAAGGAACGGCCACAAATGCCAGAGGTAATTGGCCAAGAACTATTCGGCCAAGAGAAGAAAGAATGTTGAAACAAGGTGTTCGGCTTGAAGAAAAACAAAGGATATTAGGGTTCGGCCAACACAATAGAAAAGCAAAGAAGAATCGAAGGGAAGAGAAGTGCTACACAGGCAAAAGGCCAAGTTGAGAAAGAGGAGAAGGCAGAATCAACAGAAAAGAAGAAGATAAAGGAAAACTAGTATCCAGCTAAGAACAAGGGGAAATCGGCAGCACTCTTGAGGACCTCTGAGGGACTACCCGAGACCAAAAGAAGAAAGAACAAAAAATAAGCTGTTTGAAAACCTGAAAAGCAAAGAGAGGATTTGGCACCCAAATAGACTATGACCAAAATTTTTGACAAAATGAACACCTCTATTCGGTCAACAAACTAACACTTACCCCTCAACACACCCCTACCAAAACTGAAACTCTGTGTGCCTTCAGTTCAAATTCAGCACAACCACTTTCAAACAATTCAAATTCCCCTATTTCCTCCTCAATTTCCTCCAATCCACAATCTCTAACAACTGAAATCCTCCATCCTTCTCCTTAGATTTGGCTAACAACAGCCCCATTCAAACCTGTTCAAACTCTTGGTGTTTCGGTCAAACACAACTACCTCTCATGGCCATTAGTAAAAATAATCTCCATTTGCACAAACAGGGATTCGAACCTTAGACCACTAGCACACTCCACATGCCACTATCCATTAGACTAGCAAGCCCATTCTGTCATGTTTTTAACAAATTTATTTAAAATCCTACTACCTAGAGATAGTGCTTATTCCTTTAAAAACAAAACTTTTTGCACCTGCCCAGACTTGAACCCCAGACTTCTCATACACTTCCCAGGACACTTAACCACTTAAGGAGACAGATATTTGCGTCACTTTCTTGCACAACTAAACATTTATAAATAGCCTCCTAACTGTTCCCATGCTCAAGACCTAATACTTCTAGGCCCAAAATTGGGTAATTAAAATTCACCCCTCTTTAAAAAAAATTCGTCCCTGAAATTTCCAACAATCAAATAAGTCACATAACACAGACTACACCACTACGCTCTCGCTGCGCACTCTAATTCCAAAACTCTACCATATTTAATCTTGAGTGTTTCCAGATAGACTAGGACAGTGCGTTAATCCACTACTCGACCCCCAGATCCAGTATTGAGTCTAGCGACCCTATCTAAAATCCTTAACATAGCTTCGTACTGCGTGTCATCCCCAGCTGTATGATTATGAGTCCCAGTACCTCTAGTGCTCATTATCGAATTGTGTTTTATCTTGAATTAACTGTTTTATGCAAATCAATTTACAGTTCCAGTTGTTTATTACATATATTTTATGAATAATATTATCTCAGAGTTTGTTTTTATAGTTCGCAGTCTTACTACAGTTCGTAGTTTACTCTAATTAGAGAGTTTCAATACAGTTTTGCTACCTAAAGTAGTCTCAGTAATAACAATAATAACATTTCAATATAATCCTTTCGGTATAAACAATCAGAAGACTTACAGGATTGGCGCAGAGACTCGGTGTACCACTCCTTCAGTAAAATATTTCCAAATTATATCAAAGCATTTGAAAACAATTCTGTTAAAATTTCCACGTTTTCGCAAAAACCCAAATCAACAGCCGAGTTTTGCAACCTGGATCTGATAACACTAAATGTAACACCCCAAACCCAGCCTAGACGTTATGGCCGAATCTGCGATGCCATATTGGAGTGTTTTTCAAAACATAATTTCTTAGATAATACGTTCCACATACAAACCTCTTTGGGATCTTAACGAAAATTCAGGATGTCTTGTTCATTGTTAAAACTCAAGTTGTTTTAGAAAAATATTAATCATATTAAATTGTTATTACACTTTAAAACAGTGTTTATTGCGAAATCTCTCAAAATATGTTTGCATAAACATGGTATTTTAGAAAAACATTTGCTTATATTTTCTTGAAAAATTCGAGTCCTACTACTAACAGATAAAAATCAAAGTAAATAAATCCCCAAATTAAAATGAAACTTAAAGAGGCTTTATTACATAACGAAAACCCAAAAATGAAACCTTAATTATAATATTAAAAGATAACTAAGTCGAGTGGCCACCCCTGAGTCCTCTGTCACATCGATCCATCTAAGCCTGGGGATTTCCTGCATAGTTAACAGATAGGTGAGTTTAGGAAAACTCAGTGTGTGAAATCCCATAAAAGCATCAATTAGAGTAGGCACAATTTGGGCCTGAGCCCTTTCAGTCTCAGTTAGGGCCTTAGCCTATTTCAGTAACAGTAAAAGTCTGGGCCTGATTCTATTTTAATAACAGTAACAGTCTGGGCCTGAGCCTATTTCAGTAATAGTAGCGTGGGCCTAAGCCCATTAAAGTATCAGTACAGTATGCAAACACAAAATCCTACCCAATCCAGCCTTTACACACCATCTCCGTACCAACCCTACACACCATGTAGGGATAAAATCGACCCACCCATGCCTACACTCCAAGTAGCACCGGTTGCGGCACTAAAACAGTATTTGCAGCAGAGCTGCCAGTAATATGCTTATAGCCTTTCAGTACACTTCCTCCAAAATCATATATCCCACCCCATGCAATGAAACATAATATAAATGTATATACAGTACAGATGGCATGCTCAAACGGTCATACATCACATAGGGGTATATCAGTCATTTATAAAAATAAGGGTCCAAGTACACTTACCAGCCCAATAGTAGGTCCACACTCGTCTTAGGCGACCCATGCAACCTTAATAGAAAATCAGTGAAAATGGGCCCACGGCCCATATTAAGGACCCATGTAGGCCCACACTCTCGTATGTCCCACATAGCCTAGAAATGGCCTTAGTCGTGTGGTACTTGGCCTAATATTTACCACACTTTTGTGTGATTTTCCCGTGTGAGGCCCCCAAGCCCATTAAGCCCACACGGCCTAGCTTGACCCAAAATGGCCCAACACCGTTTCAGCCAATGAAATCGCTCATGGCTATCTCGTCAATCACACAGCCATATTTTTTCACACGGCCTACCACACGGGCAGCCTCACGCTCGTGTGGTGTCGATAGTCCCACTTTTTAGCTTTTCAGCTTTTGCCATTTTACGACTAACGTCAATGTTATACACACCTATTATGAAATTGTAGCCGAAACGCTTCCGAGATCAAAGCACCTATGATTAACAACAACCCTACCATCAGTCCATATTTGTGGTTAATCCAAAACCATAGTATTGAAAATACTTTAACCGATTCAACGCTACTTACCAATTGAACAATCGCAGAACCCCTCTTGTTCCAAAACCAACGTATTTTCTCTAATGCGTTAACCTTCACACGAAACAGTTAACCAATTCATAAGAATCTCTAACCTAACATAAATGTATCTAATACTTAATGCACTTACCACGAGTGAAAGGATCACTTGTTGGGAAGGAATAATCGTCCTAACCCTTTGATTATTGAGATTGAGCCCCTAGCAACATTCAGCTGAACCACAATGTTAAATGACAATCATTAATGTGGAATAAAGAATGAGTGAGAAGGATACATTCAGCCCTTAAAAAAAGAAATCGAAATTTCCTGAAAAGAAAACTAACCAATATTCAGCCAAGACCTAAGCCTAGAAGTCGACACAATTGAAAAAGGGCATTCAATTTTTGCAAGAGAAAGCAAAAAGATTGAGAGAGAGGAGAAGAAGGAACGACCACAAATGCCAGAGGTAATCGGCCAAGAACTATTCGGCCAAGAGAAGAAAGAATGTTGAAACAAGGTGTTTGGCCTGAAGGAAAACAAAGGATATTAGGGTTCGGCCAACACAATAGAAGAGCAAAGAAGAATCGAAGGGAAGAGAAGTGCTACACAGGCAAACGGCCAAGTTGAGAAAGAGGAGAAGGCAGAATCAGTAGAAAAGAATAAGATAGGGGAAAAGTAGTATTCGGCTAAGAAAAAGGGGAAATTGGCAACACTCTTGAGGACCTTTGAAGGACTACCCGAGACCAAAAGAAGAATGAACACAAAATAAGTAATTTGAAAACCTGAAAAGCAAGGAGAGGATTCGGCACCCAAATAGACTATGATCGAAATTTTTGACAAAATGAACACCTCTATTCAGTCAACAAACTAACACTTACCCCTTAACATACCCCTACCAAAACCGAAACTCTATGTGCCATCAGTTCAAATTTAGCACAACCACTTTTAAACAATTCAAATTCCCCTATTTCCTTTTTAATTTCCTCCCATCCACAATTTCTAACAACTGAAATCCCCCATCCTTCTCCTTAGATTCAGCTAACAACAACCCCATTCAAACCTATTCAAACTCTTGGTATTTCGGTTAAACACAATCACCTCCTATGGCCATCAGTAAAAATAATCTCTATTTGCACAAGCAGGGATTCGAACTTCAGACCACTAGTACACTCCATACACCACTATCCACTAGACCAGCAAGCCCATTCTGTCATGTTTTTAACAAATTTATTTAAAAGCCTACTACCTAGAGACAATGCTTATTCTTTCAAAAATAAAAATTTTTGCACCTGCCCAGACTTGAACCCTAGACTTCTCAGACACTTCCCAGGACACTTAACCACTGAAGCAAACAAATATTTGTGTCACTTTCTTGCACAACTAAACATTTATGAACAGCCTCCTAACTCTTCCCATGCTCAAGACCTAATACTTCTAGGCCCAAAATCGGGGCGTAACAAAACTAAAAGTTTTTAAAAAACTATGCTATGGATTGAAAGTGTGAGGTCTCTAGAGAATAAATATGAAGTCAGATTTTGATTCAATCATGTAAATAATGAAATACGAGTATTTTAGATATAAAGATTAAAAAAAGACAAAAACAAAAACAAAAACAAGTGACGGGCTATGTACTCGGTTTGTGCTAAAATAATTTGCTTTCTTTACATAACTTATTAAGTAGCTAGACTTAAGAAATTGAGAAATATGTTTTAATGGTTTGGAGTTGGTTAACATGATGTTATTGATATATAAGTATATGTGGTTGTGTTTGTGATACTATGATATAAACTATATTGAGTTGTGTTTTCATGACTTTAGGAACAGTTCGATATAATGCTAAATGTGTGTGTGTGTGTTTGGAATTTTGATTATGAAATCCAAGCTGAATTATTAATATAAAAATGTTGGTTTCGCTTGATGATTATGATATTGAATGGTAAAATGTTAAATAAAAACATGATATATATTATATTGTGATAGTTCTCTAACACCTTAGGGGTCAAGAATGTATCACCAACTCAAGTACCCTAAAAGAACGAATGTATTTTGGTATGGTTTATAAGGTTGGTCCATTTATGCCCAATTAATACTTCGATGCATATATTGGTGTGTTGGTGGATTGATTCATGTATCCATCCACAAATCCAAGTCGGTTAATATGGGCTAAAAATTAAAAATGAAAAACAACTAAAATAAATATAACAAAACATGATTACTAGATATATTTATAAAAATGAGATGCAAATACCCCAAGTGTATATTAGTACTTTGATATATGTACAAAGAAAATGAGTTACGTTAAACATATGAAAAATGATAGATAATGCTAGTTAAAATACCCTAAAGCTGAATTATATGGTAAGAAATAGAACATGACTTGATAAAATAAGAGGATTTATTGATATACTTGCAATACAAAATATTTAATGGCACTAGAATACAACATATGAAAATATATGTGAAGGTTGATCAACTTAGTTGAATACCTTGAAGGTAAATTAGCTTAAGAGTTCAATTGCATCCATAGAAGTGAAATATGGTTTAGGTAATATTATTGACTTTTGTAACTTAAAAATGAATTTAAAATACAAATGATTCAAGGAATGTTTGTAAATAATTTGATCTGTTGATGTCTTATAATGTTACATTAGTATGCTTTTCTACTTAATATTGATCTGTGTTGTAATCAAATTATGTTAGCACCAAGTGTGCAAATTTGTTTGCTTCTGTGCGTAGGTAACTTTAGGTGTTGATCTAATCATGAGTTCAAAAGCATCCAAAGATTCACTCCTCAACTTAGCAAATGTTTGTTATTTTCAATTTGAACTTAGTTTATAAATGGCATGTTCCTAGGTTAATAGGTTGAGTTATGAGTCAAATATGTTATTTTGGCTAAGTGTTACATTTTGGTTAGTTTTAAACCTATGAAGTTTTACTTGTTGAATTTCAATGATAGATTATTGGATTAGTATGCATGTCTATAAATATTAAGTTAATTATAAAACTATGTTTAGTTGTAATGTATTAATTGTTATGCTTTTGGAATGTTTTGATCATGTCCCTAAATGTTAAATTGATGTTTATGTAATAGGTGAATGTTGGCCTTAGTTAGGTAGGGAATGATTACCATTCATATGCTTTAAAATGTTGATTTTAGGCCAATTTTACATTAGACTCTCGAGATATCTAGAGCATGTCTCGAGACAACAAGATTCAAAATGTGTTCGAAAATTCCAGTTAAGAAAATGGTTTATTGTAATAGTGGAAGTTTAAAAATTTCTAAATCGAACCGGTTTTTTATATTTATAGTAATAAAATTTTATCGAAAAGTACACGTACTTTGTGCGAGATGGATTTGAATTGTTCCTGGCTTTCAACCAAATGGTATTCTCCACTATACTCGTACCCCAAATTTCAACGAGTGTGAGCTCGAGCAACACAAACCAAACACAGAACAAGAAACAACTTTACAACTTTCAATAGGAAAGTAATTTTCTCACTAGAAACTAGTAAAAATTGTAAATACTAGAAAGTAGAATTTATTCTAAGAAAATAAATTCCATTACTTTCTCGCAAAATAGTGATAAATGAAAACTTGTGTTAGTAGCTCTACTAGTGTCATCTATTTATAGCGAGATATATGAGAATCCTAGTTGATCAAGACTTACACAAATAATATTTATAAAAAAAGAACTCCCTTAGTCCAACTAAGAGAGAGGGGGCGACACATGCTCTTAAATCCCCTTAGGGTTGTTGTCCCTCACATGTCATAGGAAGTAAATTGGGCCTCTCATGTATTGAGTCTAATTATATTTGTTTCTTAAACTTTGGCACAACACTTTATAATTTAATCCAACTGAATATTTGTTTTCTATTTCCCAAAATTAAATATTATTTATTTGATTAATTAAATTAACTAAACTAATTTCTCAATTAAATAATTTTTTCAACCTAATTCTAATTTTGTTAGGGTCGTGACAACTTTACTGTAAAAGAATCTATGAGGAAATACATTTAATTTCCATATTCAATGAATTCATAATGACTAATTAATTTAATTTCAATTTTGATATTCAATTATTTAATTATTATTAATTAAATAATAATTCGAAATCTTAAATTAATTCTCAAGTCATTTCTATACTTAGTGAGAAAATATATTCATTTGTGAATACAACCCATTTCTCTAACTTCATCATTTGGAAACATTTATGTTCATTTTGTTCTACATGCAATTCATTTATGGTTTCAACGAGCTAGTGGAGGGACCAATTGGACATATATAATAAGGGATAAAATAATTTATAATTAAGTTCCAACATTTTGCATATTAATTATAAACTTATTCAGCCACGAAGTCATTCCCCTATAGTATCGTGACTAAGCTCTTACTAGTTACATACCACTATGAAAGCTCCTTAATCAGTGCTCGTCCAATGACCTTGTCATAAGTGTGTCACCCTCATAGGATATCCTTAATCTCTTTGGGATAAATCTATTCTCCTAATATGATCCCATTTTATCTCATAGTAAGCATTGCATCTTCCTTCATGAAAAGTCAATTACTATCAAATAGTAATCAAGTCACTTATTACAAAGACAAATGACCAGTGACCATATTTACTTTTCATCTATCATGTAATGCAGATGAGAAGGTATCATTTACCCAATAGTTGGGCTATGAATTCCACTATTGTGAATGATGCTACATATTGCAGAAGTCATATACCTAACACACCAACTTTTGACTCCTTATCTATTTGAACTCAAGCTTTTACTTACATCATAGTATACGATTCATGCATACATAGTCCATCATCCACTCAAGATTAAGGTATGTCACACTATGAACGTCACAAGTGAATAAATCCATAAATAGATCTAAGATCTATTCTACTTGGGTTTTGTCTAATGTACTATCAATCCAATTTATCCACATAGTCATCTGCTCCAAATTCTTAAGACAAGACATCTCCTGTAACAGCTCGTTTTTAGGGTTAATCGAAACAGTGGTTTTAGGACCACAAATTCAACATTGAAAATTTTTATTTTATTATTATTTTAATATTTACAGTATACTATTAGAGTTTTGTGAAATTTTCGTAAAGAAATTTTACCGTTTGAATGGTTAATTCGATAAAAATGACTAAATCGCGTAAAGTGCAAAAGTTGTGTTCTATAAGCTAAAGGTGTCAAATAGCTATAAAAATTTAAAGTGGAGGTCCTTATGTGGCAAATAGCCCATTTTTGAGTTATTGGATGATAGTGGAGTGACATTTGGTGTAATTTCAAATGTTTTAAATGGTTTAATAGGTAAATAAGTAATTAAAGTTAAAATTAATAAAACCAAAAGCCATATTTTATTTCTATCATCATCCCCACCAAAAATTCAACCTAAAATCAGCCATGGGAGAAGCTTTTGGTTCAGCCAAGCTTCAAATGCTTGACTAGGTACGATTTTAACTCTGTTTTTTATGATTTTTACGTTTTTGAGATCGTTGCTTCGTAATCTAGCTAGCCCGTATCTCTATTTTTGAAACTGTTATAGATTTTGTCAGATGTCGTTGATGAATATTCATACTTTTTGATGATTGGTGATGAAATATGGAAGTTAGATGATAGTTTTACATATTTTACAAAGTGATTTTGAGTAAAAATGCAAATTATGGACTAATTTCTGAAATTATGAAATTATGTGGTTAAAAGTATGAATAAAGTGAAAATATGGGCTGATATATGATAGGGTAAAATTCAGCTAGTATGGGTTGTCTTTAATTGCATGTAATTGTGATTTTATGTGACAAGGACTATATTGAAAAAATATTAAATAATAGGGGTAAAAGTGTAATTTTACTAAAAATGTGTAAATTGTGTTAAATTGAATAAATTAATGATTAAATAAGTAAATTTTGTTACTATATAGATTGAGAAAAATGAGATTCGGATCTAGAACGAGAGAAAACAAAGTATCGGACTAGTTGATATGTTCTGTCGTTTTAATGATCGAGGTAAGTTCGATTACAATAAGCATTGTTATATTTATGCTTTTAATGCTTTGATATCGTATAAATTGTATATACGTGACTATTGTTACGTTTGATGACATATTGACTAAATTTGGCACTTAGAGTGCGGTTCGGTATAACTTCGGCTAAATTTGGCATTTAGTGTGTAATACGAGATAGCTTCGGCTATGTACTACACTTAGTGTGTGGGACATCAAATACGGAACTTAGTGTGTGAAATATTGAGAATGGCACTTAGTGTGCGATATATTGAGAATGGCACTTAGTGTGTAAAATATCGAATGATTCAACGGGCATAGTCAAGACGAGAATTACAGTACGGTTGGAATAAGTAATACAAGTACGTACAGAACCTATGTGAGAATCAAATGAAAGTAAATTGTTGAGTTCATATTGTATTATGTATATTAAATAAGAAAGAATTGTGTATAAGTATGTTTCATGTCAAAATGTGTTTATTTGACTATAATGAAGTATATATTGAATGTTATGTGAGATATGAATAATAGTTGTTTTAACTAAATATACATATTGTAATTCTTTCACGGGCATAGACAAGAATGAGATATTTGACTATAATCAACTAATAAGACCATAACCGAGTTATGGCACGTGAAAGAAAGACCACGGCAAGGCAATGGCAATGTATGTGTAAGACCATAGTTGGACTATGGCATCGGAAAATCGATGAATTTGTATCATAAGCACTTATAAACCAAAGAGGTTTGATAAGAGTAGGGGTGATAAATAGAAAGGTATCAGTACAGGTATGTACGAAAAACTACTCAAGTATCGAGTTATATGAAGTTGAGAACTTGCGAAGGAGGACATGAATAATTTGATATTAGCTCATGAATTGATGCTTTAAAGGTTAATGATTTATCTATTTCGAATTCCTATATGAATGTTGTGGTCATTTTAGGCTCACATACGAACTTACTAAGCTGTGAAGCTTACTTTGTGTTATTTTTCTATGTTTTATAGTGTTTCAGATGTTCGCTCGAGTTGGAAGTCAATAAGGAGATTGCATCACACTATCTGGCTATTGATTTTTGGTATTTTACACCTTGTGGCTTGGTTTTATGGTGTGTATAGGCTATGGTATTTTTTATATGGTTGTTAGAAATGTATATGGTCATTTAAAATGGCTTATTAATGATTTTGGTTGATGGTTATAATGTGGCCTTATGATTTGGTATGGTTGGTATAAAATGTGTATTTGGCTTATATGTATTTGTGTTTTGGCTTAGAATGCGAATGTGGTAATAATGTGGTTTAAGAAACGGTATGTATTGGTATGAGTTTGAGATGATGCATTGATAAGCTTTGCATTGATTATAGATTAAATGATATGATTGGTTGTTTAGTTAGAATTTGAGACATATGAAAAATGTTAAAGATGATAAAAAAATTCATGCTAGTTTTAGAATGATTTATGTTGGAAATGGTCACTTTTGGTTGCTTTATGTGCATGAGAAAAAGGGGTGGCAAATTGGCTTTACAAATAGCCTATTTTTATCCACACGGGCAGAGATACGGGCGTGTGTCTCAGCCATGTGCGACACACGGTCATGCTGTATGGCCATGTGTCCCCTAGGGTAACCCTTCAAATTAAAGTCAGTATACCTTACAGGTTTGGCACGGCCTAGGCACAAGGGCATGTCTATTGGCCGTGTGTGACACACGAGCTGGCACATGGGCGTGTCTCCAGCCATGTAGTGCAAGTCAGTATGTATGCCTTGTTTTCACACGACCTGTAACACGGGCATGTCTGGTAGCTGTGTGAGGCACACGACCTATTCACACGGGCGTGTGACCCTTAAATGTTTAAAAATTTTATAAGTTTTTCAAAGTTTGCAAATGTTATTGGTTTAGTCCCGAACCATTTCTAAGCATGTTTTAAGGTCTCGTAGAGCCTTATAAGGGACAATGTGAATGATTTGAATGGGTTTTATATATGAATGCATAAATGTATATGTTATGTATTGAACGATGTGTATTGATCGGTAATGCCTTGTAACCCTATTCCGGTGACGGATACAGGTTAGGGGTGTTACATCTCCCTAATTGGGCTTGATAGATAGCATATTTGTGTTTGAATCAGTTTGCTCATTTTTAATTAGACTAAAATATATTTAGGTTTATCTACTAATACAAGTTGTCTTTTCGTATTACAACTTAACCACATAATACTACTTAGCATTAGTTAAACGTTAGATAACTAGTGAGCCAGTATTTTCTTCCATTTTGCTTTGTGTGCAAAAATATTTAGGACAATGTACAAAGGATATTAATCTATTTAACGAATATTTTTATTAAACCAATTTGTTTGAAAATATAAGTATACAAAACGAATATACTACACTTAGGTCACTAGATCCAATAGTCTCTCACTTGCCCTAGTGAAGTAGATGAGTTATATTTCGCATTCTCTTACCTTTTACATGCTTCTCAAAACTCCTAACTAATGGAGTCTTGGAAAATAGGTCTGCAAGGTTTTCTTCAGATGCAACTTTGACTACATCCACTACTTTGTCTACTTCTACCTCCCTTATGATGTGATACTTTGTATCAATATGCCTCGTCCTCTTAAGCTTTTTGGTTTCCGTGGTGTTTGCTATTGTCGCACTGTTATTGTAATATTGTGTGATAGTTTTTTCATTCTAGGAACGACTTCAAGATCTGTAAGGAACTTTCAAAGCCATATTGCTTCTTCTGTTAGCTCAGAAGTAGCCACATATTCGGCTTCCATAATAGAGTAAGTAGTACAACTTTGCTTGACACTTCTCCATACTATGGACCTGCCACCTAGGACAAAGAAACAACTCGACACATTTGGAAGTCAGAATCGGTATAGCTGATTAAGCAAGATCTCCTCTGAAAAACACAAGTAGATAATCCCTCGTTCTCTGTAAATACTTGAGCATATGCTTAAATGCTTCTTAGTTTCTTAGACCGAGATTCGTTTGACATCGGCTCCCCAACCTTATTGTGAAACATATATTTGGACGTATGTATAACATAGAATACATGGGACTTCTTATTGTCGAAGCATAAGGAACCTTTCTTATGTGTACTCTTTCTTTCATTGTCTTATGACACTTCCAAAGAAAGATGAAAGCCTGATACAGAAGGTTAATTTCCTTTCTTTGAATCAATCATTGTATAACGTTCCAATATATTGTCTATGAATAAAGCTTGTGATTATGGCATCCCTTTGTTTTTTTCGATCATTTAGGATTCGAATGCCTAGAACAAAGTTAGCTTCTCCTAAGTCATTCATGATAAATTGTTGAGTTAACTACAATTTAACCGATGATAATGTCACTACACCATTTCCATTTAGTAGAATGTCATCGGCATATAAAATAAGAAATACCACATTTTCATCCCTAATACATTTATAAACACAAGGTTCATCTACATTTTGCTTAAATCCAAAAGTTTTGATCGCTTGATCAAAACTTTGATTCTATAAGCGAGATGCATGCTTAAGTCCATATATGGATCTAAGTAGATTGCATACTTTATACTCATTTCCTTTAGTTACGTATTTGGTGGGTTGCACCACATAGATGCTCTCTTCAAGATATTCGTTCAAGAATGATATCTTGACATCCATTTGTCAGATATCATAATTAAGAGTCGTCACAATGGATAACAATATACAGATTGACTTGAGCATGACAACTGGAGAGAATGTCTCTTTATAATCGATACCTTCTTTCTGGGTATACCATTTTGCTATAAGTCCAGCCTTATAAGTTCTCACTTTTCCATATGTATTTCTTTTCTTCTTGTAGATCCACTTAAACCATATGAGTTTTATCCCTTCCAGTAAGCCTACAAGTTCTGTGAGACCTCATACTCGACTCGATCATCAAATTCGAGTATGTGACATCATATTACATTATTAGAGCAACTCAAACTAATTCAACATAATTTCAATAACCAATAAATCCTTTAATAAAATCATTTACATGCATTCGTAGTATATAATACTCTATTTCATCCAATTACAAAGTTATGATATGTTATTAGAACTCAAATTCAAACTCAGATGTCAAAATTCAAACTTATGTCTCGAGATAGGGGTCTTTGTGTCTCGAGACAGGTCATAAATTATTTTGGAATTTTTAGCTTTGAAGTTAGCATGTTTCATGACACTACATTTTGTGTATATAGGCAAGATCTTTTATGTCTCAAGACTAGGTCTGGAGACCAATCTCCCCTGTTTTCCTAATTTTGCTTCTACATTTTAATGTCTCGAGGCAAGGGATTCCTATCTCAAGACATGGAGCAAGGAAAAATCAATTTAACTTCGACGTTCTTTTGTCTCGAGACAAATACCATTTGTCTTGCAACTATACAAATATGTTTCAAGACCTCAGACTCTTAAATTCAAATTTTAAATGAATTTTGTTCTAGCGATCTCAAGACATGTTATTTCTGTCTTGAAACTTAGTGACCAAATGGTCAAAATCATTCACTTTTAAATGTTCAAACAAAATTCAACATTGAAAATCAAAACAAAAACTATTAATTTAGAAGAGTGGGAAAAGAGAAGAATGAGAAGAAGTGAGGAATGAAAAAAAAAAGACAAAAGAAAATAAATTATATGAATTTTGTTATAAAATAAAGAGAGATAGAGAGAATAAAGAACGAAGAAAATACGAAAGTAATAGAGAATGTACTTTATTGATCAAAAAGGGTGATTACAATGCTTCATCAGAGTCTCTATTTATAGGCATAAGAAGTATAAAAGAAGTAGAGATCTAATCCTAATAACTATTAGAATTTAAAGTAAATTAAAACTTTATCTTGATTATGATGGACATCCACTTAATAAGATATCCATAACACTTCCCCTTGGATGTCCACTGGTAGATAATGTGCCTCGTTAAAACCTTATTAGGAAAAACCCTATGGGATAAAAACCTAATGAAGGAAAAATAGTACACGATCTATAATACACATAATATGCTGCCTCATTAAAAACCTTACCAAGAAAACCCAATTGGACAAAACCTCGGTTAAGGGAAAAAGAGTACAATGTGTATTTAATCCCCCTCATGAAAACATCACATACTTTCTCATATTCTACGTTTTCAATCTTGAATACTAGTTTTTCAAATGACTATTTGAATGTATTGCTGTAACATCCCGATTTTGGGCCCAATCGAAACAGTGGTTTTGGGATCACGAATCTGACGTAGTAAAACTTGTTTTTATTACATTTTTATGGTCTATAGTTTTACAAAATGATTCTGGGAAATTTTCGTTTGAAAATTTTGACATTTGGGCACTCAATTTGGTCAAAAGGACTAAATTGTAAAAAGAGCAAAAGTTAAGTTCTACATGGTAGAGGTGTCTAATGGCTATGAAATTTTAAATTTAAGGTCCTTAGATGGTAGTTAGACCATTTTACTTTAAGTTGGACAAAAATAGACATGAGGTGAGAGAATTTTAATGTTTTGAGAAAAGGGCATTTTGGTCATTTAGTAATTAAATGAATTACAAACCAAAAATCAAGCCAAAAATTAGAAGGAGGACATAGCTAGGGTTTTGCCACGTTTCAAGCTCGATTGTAAGTCCATTCTAGCCCTGTTTTTAGTTATTTTTATGTTTTTGAGATCCTTGTAAACTAATCTAGCTATTTCAAGGATTAATTTCAAAGAAAATCAAAGTCTAAAATTTTATCCATGAAGAATATTTGTGCTATTTGATTTCTAGTGGTAGAAAATGTATGTTAGATGCAAGATAAACAACTTTTTCTAAGTGATTTTTGATGAAAATGTTGAAAGGACCAAGTTGTAAAAAAGTTATAAAATATGTATAAAAGTGTGATTAAATGAAAAATTTGAGCTTTTATAAGCATTAAAGAGGGTCGGCTAGGCTTGGGTCTTGATGAAATTGAATAGATTTCATTTTACGAGCCTAGGGACAAAAATGTAAATATGTCAAAGTTTGGGGGCAAAAATGTATTTTTGCTATAATGTAAGTTTTGGACTGAATTGAGTAATGTGATTAATAAATAAGTTAAATTTGCTATTCTAACTTCAGAGAAACAAGGTTCGGACATAAATCAGGGGAAAAACAATGTATTTAACGATTAGGTCCATTTCCTATTATTTTTGTACTGAGGTAAGTTCTTATGTAGATAATGCATTGTTTTAATTATGTTTTAAATGCTTTACCATTGTATGAATTATGATTGACCATTGAGCATGTTCGACAAAGTTACGACAATCGTGAAATCCCAATTGAACCTTAGGAATAGATAAGATACAAATGTCATGACATTAGGGTTACCGAGACTATGTGTAAGACCATATCTGGGATATGGCATCTTTATGAGATTTCGTGCAAGACCATATCTGAGATATGGCATCGATATGATATTTCGTGTAAGACCATAGTTAGGCTATCGGCATCGATACGAGATCCCATGTAAGACCATATCTGGGATATGGCATTGGTGTGTACTATGTGTATGAGATACCCGAGTATCCTTAAGTATTCCAAGTGGTTCAACGGAAAATGCAATAAGAATGTCAAAGTTGTGAAAGACTATGGTATGTGGTAAATTGGTACAGGTATGTACAAAAAACTCATGCTAGTGAGATCGATATGTGATGAATCTTTCAGTAAGGTTGTGATTGAGTAAGTTGTATTATGAGATTTACAATGACATTTATGTTAATTTACTTCAAGTTAATTGTATGTTAAATGTAAGTTTATAATGCTTATTGTTTGCATGGGAACTTACTAAGCTTTATAGCTTACTCCCTTTCTTTTCCCTTGTCTTATAGTGTCACCAGGCCAGCTCGGGGATAGGAGATTGCCGGAGATCCAGTCACACTATCAACCTAATATTTTGGGTACCAATGATTTTAATATTTTGAGTTATGGCATGTATAGGGACTTGGTTATTTTGTTATGTGTCATAATTAATTTAGCCTAATGTGTTGGCCTATATTGGTTGATAATTCATTTTGTAAATGGCCATATAAAATAGGCTAATATTGGTTTAAGTATTTATGCACATGATGAGGTTTACATGGATGTGAAAGTTTGCATGATTGAATTTAATAAGTATGTGATGTTTGTATGTGGTAAATAGTAGCATGTGAATGATGTGTGGATGCCTTGGTTGTGGCTGATTTGGTTGAATGTATATACTTGGAATGGTGCTATGTTTTGCTGTGTAGGTTTGTGCATGGAAGGGTGACAAAATGGCTTGGTAAATAGTTTTGTTTTTGTCCACATGGGTAGACACACGAGCGTGTGTCTAGGCCGTGTGTGACACACGACTTGCCCCATAGGCATGTGTTTTGGTCGTGTGTCTCCTGCACCTTAATTGTTGCAAAATAGAATGCTCAGAATTGAGTACACGGGCAGAGACACGGGTGTGTATCTCAGCCATGTGGATGACACGGCCTCAGGCACAGGCGTGTGCTCTGGGCGTGTGAAGTCTGCACCTATTTTATGAAAAATTATAAAAATTAAATCGACCACACGGTCTAAGTACATGGGCGTGTGCCTTGGTTGTATGACTTCAATTTGTTCATGGGTGACAAACAACGAGTTACACGGGTCATGGATATGGGCGTGTGTAACCACACGGCCTGCCCACACGAGCGTGTCCCAAACCACACTAGCGTGTGGCTCTTAAAGAATGAAAAATTTTCTAAGTGTTGTGAAATTTTCCAAAGTTCTCGGTTTAATCCCAAACTATTTTCGATGCATGTTTTGGGCCTCGTAGGCTCGTTTTAGGGATAATGTGAACGTAAATGATAAGTTTTAAATTTGGATGCAAATGTATGTCTCAGTTTTGTATGTTTGCTTATCTTTAAGTCCAGTAATGCCTCGTACCCTGTTCCAGCGTCAAATACGGGCAAGAGGTGTTACATTTAGTGGTATCAGAGCTACGGTTTAGTCGATTCTCGGACTAACATAGCGTGTGTAAGAGTTTAGCTATACATGCCATAAACGAACTGTGATAGCGTGATGACTCTTGACAAGTTTAAATTATGTTTTTATATAGTAAATGGATCCCAATCGAGCTAAGGCTGATGACGTTAAAAGTAATATGCCGGCTCCCACTCAAGGGGTAGCACCGTCTGATAGTAGACACCTAACGATTAGTCAGGGAGAAGGGGGTAGGGAAGCCTTTCTCCACATGATGAATGAGTGGTATACGAAATTTGTTCGAACAAATCTGAATGCCCAACCTCCTCCACCCCCACCAATTACTCGATCGGTTCTCGTAGCTCCACAAGGTATGGAATTTGTAAGAATGAATGAGCCCCTGGTTGATAAGATCAGAAAAGATGGGCGGAAAATTTTAGAGCTAATGTGGACGATGATCCCGAGAGAGCCGAGTTTTGGCTCGAGAACTCCATCAGGGTGTTTGATGAGTTATCTTGCACACCAGATGAGTGTTTAAAGTGTGCCATCTCACTTCTGAGAGATTCTGCATATCACTGGTGAAATACACTAGTACCGGTGGTACTAAGAAAGAGGGTTACATGGGAACTTTTTTCAAGAGAAGTTCCGAAAGAAATAAATTAGTCAACGATTCATCGATCAAAAACGTAAGAAATTTCTTGAGCTAAAACAGGGTCGTATGTCCGTGACCGAATATGAGCGAGAATTTTTTAGACTTAGCAAATATGCTCGAGAGTGTGTTTCCATCGAGGCTATCATGTGCAAGAGATTTGAGGATGGATTGAATGAGGATATTCGTGTGTTAGTTGGGATCTTAGAATTGAAGGAATTTGTGGTATTGTTCGAGCGAGACTATAAGGCTGAAGAGTTGAATAAAGAAAATAGGAAAGTTGAATGTGAAGCTAAAGATTCAAGGAAAAGACCGATAAGTAAGTCATTTCCATCTCATTCAAAGAAATCTAAAGAAATGTACTCCCGATGTGACGAAGGATACAGCTGTGAGATCTGAAGCTCAAGCACCTGCAAGAGCCTATGCCATCCGTGCTCGCGAAGAAGCGATATCTCCCATGTTATCACTGGTACTTTTTCTCTCTATAATACTAATGTAGTTGTATTGATTGATCCTTGATCGACTCATTCTTATGTTTGTGTGAAATTGGTAGGTAGTGAGAGCTTGCCTGTTGAGTTTACTGAATTTGTGGTTAGAGTGTCAAACCCTTTAGGCAAACATGTGTTAGTTGATAGCGTTTGCAAGAATTTTCCTTTGATGATTCGAGGTCACTATTTTCTGGCTAATTTAATGTTGTTGTCATTTGATGAATTCGATGTTGATGTATCCGTGTCAACCAATCCATACCTAAAATAACATCAAATTCATCAAATGACAACAACATTAAATCAGCCAAAAAATAGTGACCTCAAATCATCAAAGGAAAATTCTTGCAAACTCTATCAACTAACACATGTTTGCCTAAAGGGTTTGACACTCTAACCACAAATTCAGTAAACTCAACAAGCAAGCTCTCACTAGCTACCAATTTCACACAAACATAAGAATAAGTTGATCCAGGATCAATCAATGCAACTACATTAGTATTATAGAGAGAAAAAGTACCAGTGATAATATTGGGAGATGTCATTTTTTTGCGAGCACAGATGGCATAGGCTCTAGTAGGTGCTCGAGCTTAGGATCTCACAACTGTATCCTTCGTCACACATTTACTACAGCCCGATTTTGGGCCTAGTTGGAACAGTGGTTTCGGGACCACGAATCCGACATAGTAAAACTTGTTTTTATTACATTTTTATGGTCTAAAATTTTATGGTCTAAAATTTTAAGAAAATTTCGTTCGAAAATTTTGACGTTTGGGCACTCAATTTGGTCAAAAGGACCAAATTGTAAAAAGTGCAAAAGTTGAGTTCTACATGGTAGAGGTGTCTAATTGCTATGAAATTTTAAATTTAAGATCATTAGATGGTAATTAGACCATTTTACATTAAGTTGGACAAAAATAGACATGAGGTAAGAGAACTTTACAGTACGTTTGTTTCACTGTAATGGAATAGAGTTGTAATTGAATAGGGTTGTAATTGAATAGAGCTGTAATGGAATAGAGCTGTAATCAGTAATTCAATTGTTTGGTTGAATGGAATGGAATAGAGTTGTAATAGCATTCTTTTGTTTGGTTGAATGGAATAGATGTTGTAATAGTATAAGGAAAAAAACTTAAATGACCAAAGTACCCTTAGCAGAATTTGTTTAGGTAGATGATTATTGTTATTGTTATTGTTATTAAATTTTAATAAATTTATTGTTAAATATATTTTAATAAAAATAAAAATAAATAATTTAATTATATTTTAATATAATTATTAAATAAAATTTAATAAAATAATATATAATTTAATAATATTCTTAATATAATTATTATTATATGAATTAAAAAATCATAATATATAATATTATAAAAATAATATATAACCTACTTTATTATTTTTAAACTGCAATACATATTTAATGTGCTAAAATATCATTAACGAAACAAATAATTTAATTATTCTACAATAAAAAAAACAAAGTATTAGAAGTATAAATAGCTTGTGATTAAAAAAATTTAGACACTAAAATAGAAATAATGATATAATTTAAATGTTAATTTATGAGTTAAGTAATAATTTTAATCGATACTTTGTTACATATAACAAACATTATAATGTTACATTTCACATTTTCATTTCATTTAATTATGACAGAAAAAATGTTAAACACCATATACATATAAACTATTTTTGAAAGTTAGACTATTAAGCTATAAGCTTTTCATAGCTAATCTATTAAACAATTAACTTTTCACCAACATAACTAAGTTCGTTAGAGTTAGAACAAAAAACATGGAAGGTAGACTATTAGAATACTAGCTTTTCACACACAGCAAAGACGCCACAATAACATTAGCATTTTTTCTTTCATTGACCATACCATACCATATATAAGATGGTTCAGAAATTGATCCACCTTACATATTCGAACTTGTGGCATTAATTAGATGATGAAACATGATTGTGTTGTATAGCACCACATGAAGTATGAAGTAGTGGATCCTAATGAACACATTCTCCTTGAAGATCATCCATTGAGATCTCAAACACACAATGCGTGTGAATCCTTCTAAAGCAATCTTGGTACCTTTAAGTAACAATAAGCTCCAAAGAAACAAACTATCGAGCAGTTAGAGAGCAATAGAAAATAATTCAAAAGCTAATCTGATCCAAGACAATAGATTCCACAGCAAATCGAATCCATTTACCAAACTGAATTTACTCAAGAGCATCAATAATTAACAGATCAAACTATTTTACTAATCCACGAGCAGCAAAGAAATAACTAACCACATTCACATCACCTCAATTTTAGATTAACAGAGATAATGTATTGAAACTAGAAGTAGCAAAAATGAACAAATTGAAACTCATTCATCAGACTAGATCATCAAGCAGCTGGCAGCAGATATCTATGTAATTCTTCAGTTGCACTTAACAAAGACATAAAGCATTAAGGTTCTTTTACATTTCTCCAAGCTTAAGCACGTTGAATATTAAACTACAGCAAAAATTAATAAACATCAAATGAAAAGAAGGAAATAGTATCACCATTGTCAATGGAGATTCCCATTATATTTGTAGTTTCTAAAGGTCACTTTTTCAATACAGGAAAATTCTCAGGACATGTATCATTGTTGTGATTTCATGCCAACCTAGCTCCACCAAATCTCTAAACTTGTATCTACAATAGGTATGCTGGAGAAGTACTCACATGCATCTCCGATTATGCACTTATCAACCATCAAGTTGAATTTTTATCAGTATTGCCTTCTTGATGTGCTTTAGAAGAATCTTCCTTTTTATCCATGATCTGCTGGATACCTTCTTGATATCCTTCTATGAAACTCTTAAGAGCATCTCTATATGCAGAAGCCCTTGTCATGTATAACCTCTATAAAGAAGGCCTCAAAGTCTCCATCCCTCCTCTTGCAGCAATCGTTATTAAATCATTTCCATAGACAACATCAAAACAATGTAAAATTCAAGAAAATAAACTATAATACCAGGAAAATAAGAGAGAGAAAATGGTGAGATGAGAGAAATTTGGCCTAAAAAATTTTAGTTGAAAATTAATATCTTCCTTAACAACTGAACCTTGCCCTGGTGAAGAAGGGATTCACCAAAAATATGCCAATGGAAGTGTAAAATATAATACTTGAACATAGGTGCCAATAACAAAATAAAACAAAATGCAGTCACAGATGACTCTGAGCAGCAAGGGGAAAAAGAAATAAAAGAATAAATTCCATGCTACCTCCAAACAAGTTCTACTAAAAAAAAGAAATTTAAATGAAAGCCCAACTGAACTCAAACATTACAGGACTTTGATCCTTGACCTCCATAAGATGTCTCAAGCACGAATCTAAAGTAAACCATAAAAAAAAACAGTTCTACGATCCAGTTCTAGTATAGCTTCTTCATCACATAAACCATCCAAAAATACAATACTACTTAATCAAAATGCAATACTACTTAATCAATACTACTTCAAAAGGCTTGCCTGATGGCTTGACCAAAATGCAATACTGCTTAATCAATGTAGACTTAGGTTTAATAGTTGAAATAGTAAATACTTCTAAGTTGTTCTCTAGCTTATTCTATAAATTGTTTTTCTCTATTATTCTCTTTCTTTGTTTTCCTTCTTTCACTCACATTTCTTCTCCCTTTTCACTCTAAGGTGCTTCCATCTATCTTTCTTCCTCTATTGCTCACTATTAACAGTTTGCTTCCTTTTATAAGTTACAATGATTAAGATCATATCTAGAAGAGATGATTATCATCCAAATTCAACCATGATAAACTAATAATAAGAAATAGAGTTCATATAGAATGTTCACATGGCAAACCAAAATTTAATCTTATATTAACTTAAGCCAGATATCTCAAGTCAACAAGGAATCTGCATAGCAGTCACAAAAATGAAAATCAAAAGACAAAATCTATGATACTAAGATAAGTGAGCATTGGATATGAGTACGTATCTTACACAGATATACTCATTTTTTTAAGTTTTTCCATATATTTGGACAATGATACTACATATTTGTGTCCATATATGTGTTAAACACAGGCATAAAGAGTTGGTAACATAAGACAGTATTTATAAACTGACTAAAGCATTTACATTCTTTTCAACTTGCAACAATCCCTATCATGTTCATGTTGATTTCCATAACAACAAATATGCATTTATAAGCATAAAAGCTATCAAACTCAGGGTCAAAGAAATCATTACCTTCCAAGGCCATAATGTAGTTATAGTAGTCTCTGCCATCGAGAAGAAAGCTGAAAAACCCAAAACAGCTGTCAAAACTAGGCCTTGTTCCTTAAACACTTTAAGAACCATAGATGTCTTAGGCCAAGCATTCCTCAACAACAATATGCACTACTCAATAACTCCATAACCAGCAGTAGCCACTCCATCTACAACAAAAACTCTTTTGCATCCAAACACCAATACACCACAAACCATTGCCACCAAAATACCCCTTTTCACCAAAACCATTTTTTGATCATTCCCCACACCTTCATTTTCTTCCCTCAACGATCCCACGTGACCAAAAATTCCATTTTTGGGGAATCCAAAAGCTTTGAAAGCTTGGGGGTTTGAACAGGTGGAGATAACAAGAACTGGTAGTGATTGGTTTTGGGTAAAAACTTTGATTGGTTCTTCATATTTCGATTAAAAAATATGAAAGATGAGGAATTTTTTGAATAAATGAAAGTAGGTCGACTGAAAATCGAGGATTCAAGTGCCATTTTTATTAATAAGAATAAATCAATAATTAAAAAGAAAGATCGAAACTTATTTAAGCAAAAAAAAAAGAAGGGATTTTCAGGTTTCAAAGGAAGAGTCGTTTGGTGAAGGAAAGGTTCTAGTTAGCTATAAGTGGGATGGCAATATATTGAAGAGAGAAAGAGTTAAATAAGAAGAGAAAATGCATATTGGGTTCGGAGGAAATGGGATTAAAAAAAGGTTTAAATTGATAAATTGGAAATTTGTTGATATTACAATGGAAGGAAGAAGCATGAAAAAGAAAGGAAAATATTTCAGACGCAAGAAAGAAAGGATAATGATGAGGGTAAAATTGAAAGCTTTAGCTAATTTCTTACCCACCTATTCCCCGAATCGTCATTCTGTAGGGAGACTACCGAATGCTAAACAGCATTTTTGCCCTGAATAAGCCTATATGGAATAGGGTTGTAATAGCTTATTACACCCAACCAAACAATGGTTTAATAATGGATCCACTGAATTGAGCTGTAATGCATAGGTATTACAGCCAACCAAACATGCTGTTAATGTTTTGAGAAAATGGCATTTTGGTTATTTGGTAATTAAATGAATTAAAAACCAAAAATCAAGCAAAAAATTTAGTCCATCTTCTTTCCTTGGTGCCAAAAATTAGAACGAGGACATAGCTAGGGTTTTGCCACTTTTCAAGCTCGATTGTAAGTCCGTTTTAGCCCCGTTTTTAATGATTTTTATGTTTTTATGATCCTTGTAAACTAATTTAGCTATTTCAAGGATTAATTTCAAAGAAAATCAAAGTATAAAATTTTACCATGAAGAATATTTGTGCATTTTGATGTCTAATGGTAGAAAATGTATGTTAGATGTAAGATAAACAAATTTTGCTAGGTGATTTTTGATGAAAAGATCAAAAGGACCAAATTATAAAAAAGTTATAAAATATGTATAAAAGTGTGATTAAATGAAAAATGTGAGCTATTATAAGCATTAAAGAGGGTTGGCTAGGCTTGGGTCTTGATGAAATTGAATAGATTTCATTTTACGAGCCTAGGGACAAAAATGTAAATATGTCAAAGTTTAAGGGCAAAAATGTAATTTTGCCATAATGTTATTTTTGGACTAAATTGAGTAATGTGATTAATAAATGAGTTAAATCTGCTATTCTAAATCAAGAGAAACGAGGTTCGGACATAGTTCGGGGGAAAAATAAAGTATTTGACGATTAGGTCCATTTCCAACTATTTTTGTACCGAGGTAAGTTCTTATATAAATAATGCATTGTTTTAATTACGTTTTAAATGCTTTACCATTGTATGAATTATGATTGACCATTGAGTGTGTTCGACAAAGTTACGACAATCGTGAAATCCCGATTGAACCTTAGGAATAGATAGGATACAAATGTCATGACATTAGGGTTACTAAGACTATGTGTAAGACTATATCTGGGATATGACATCATTATGAGATTTCGTGTAAGACCATATTTGGGATACGGCATCGATATGATATTTCGTGTAAGACCATAGCTGGGCTATAGGCATCGATACGATATCTCATGTAAGACCATATCTTGGATATGGCATTGGTGTGGTACTATGTGTACGAGATACCTGAGTATCCTTAAGTATTCCAAGTGGTTCAACGGGAAATGCAATGAGAATGTCAAAGTTGTGAAAGACTATGGTATGTGGTAAATTGGTATAGGTATGTACATAAAACTCATGCTAGTGAGTTCGATATGTGATGAATCCTTCGGTAAGGTTGTGATTGAGTAAGTTGGATTATGAGATTTATAATGACATTTATGTTAATTTACTTCAAGTTAATTGTATGTTAAATATGAGTTTATAATTCTTATTGTTTGCATGGCAACTTACTAAGCTTTATAGCTTACTCCCTTTCTTTTCCCTTGTCTTATAGTGTCACCAAGCCAGCTCAGGGATAGGAGATTGTCGAAGATTCAGTTACACTATCAACCTAATATTTTGGGTACCAATGATTTCAATATTTTGAGTTATGGCATGTATAGGGACTTGGTTATTTTGTTATGTGTCATAATTAATTTGGCCTAATGTGTTGGCCTATAATGGTTGATAATTCATTTTGTAAATGGCCATATGAAATAGGCTAATATTGGTTTAAGTATTTATGCACATGATGAGGTTTTCATGGATGTGGAAGTTTGCATGATTGAAGTTAATAAGTATGTGGTAAATGGTAGCATGTGAATGATGTGTGGATGCCTTGGTTCTAGCTGATTTGATTGAATGTATATACTTAGAATGGTGTTATGTTTTGTTGTGCAGGTTTGTGCATAGAAGGGTGACAAAATGGTTTGGTAAATAGCCTTGTTTTTATCCACACGGGTAGACACACGGGCGTGTCTCTAGGCCGTGTGTGACACACGGCTTGCCCCATGGGCATCTGTTCTGGCCGTGTGTCGTCTGCACCTTAATTATTACAAAATAGAATGCTCAGAATTGAGCACACGGGCAGAGACACGGTTGTGTGTCTCAGCCGCGTGGATGACACAGCCTCAAGCATGGGCGTGTACTCTGGGCATGTGATGTCTGCACCTATTTTATGAAAAATTTTAAAAATTCAATCGACCATACAGCCTAGGCACATGGGCATGTGCCTTGGTCGTGTGACTTCAACTTGTTCATGGGTAACAAACAGAGAGTGACACGGGTCAAGGACACGGGCGTGTGTGACCACACGGCCTGCCCATACGAGTATGTGCCAAATCACACGGGCGTGTGGCTCTTAAAACATGAAAAAAATTCTAAGTGTTGTGAAATTTTCCAAAGTTCTCAGTTTAGTCCCGAACCGTTTCCAATGCATGTTTTGGGCTTCGTAGGCTCATTTTAGGGACGATGTGAATGTAAATGATAAGTTTTAAATTTAGATGCAAATGTATGTCTCGATTTTGTATGTTTGCTTATCTTTAAGTCTGGTAATGCCTCGTACCATGTTCCAGTGTCGAATACGGGCAAGGGGTGTTACAATTGCTAACCATTTATATCACCATTCTTTTAAAAGTCATGAGTGAGGGAAATTTGGGGAAATATATTTTGAAATCTTCAAGAGATTCAACAATATTTATAACAAACTTTAATCATGGTACTTTTATAAAAATACAAATAGGTATTTTGAATCATTTTATAATCCCCCTTCAACTACTATTCACTAAGTCAAATTTATCACATATATTCAAATTATTTCAATTCATATAAATGAACAATTTCTTGAGAATTTCAATATGCTTCTAGCATCCTAAATCCTTCAAGGATTTTAATATAAACTTTACTATATAGTAATTCATAAAAGGTTGTAACAATAACCATTAGACGCAAGTTAAATCTTTTATGAACTGTCAATTTAATAATATATCTAAAGGTTATTGCATCCACCACAAAAGAATATTATATCTTTTTATAATAAATGCTAGGACTCAGCGAAATACTTTGTAGCGCCCCAAATTTCTCATGTCTGCTTTTGTAAAATTTTGACAAATATCTGTCTGCTACAGTGGTTAAGTGTTCTGGGTGTGTGTGAAAAGTCCCAAGTTTAAGCCTTACCTTCAACAATTTTTGTTATTTTTGGAATTAAGCCCTATCTTTGTTCAGTGGGCTTATATTTAATTGTCTGTAATTTCATATCAGAATGAGCCTGCTGGTTCGAGTGGTAAGGGTGTTGGTGTGTTGGAGGTCCTGTGTTCGAATTCCTGCGCAAGCGTGGGTACTAAGTTTTTGCTCAGTTGACTTGGAGAGTCTCAGTTGAGTTAGGATTTTGGGAAGTGGGTGTTAGTGGGAGAGAGGGGAGTAATTTGAAAGATATGGGGATAATTGTTATTTTTATTATTCTTATTTTTATTTTTATTTTGTTTTTCAAATTCCCAAAAAAACTCTTCTAGCTTTTGACGTCTGTTTTCCCCTCTTCTCTGCCGATTTTTCCTTACATCTTTTCCTTCTTTTCAGTTTACCACAATTGTATTTGTTTTATTCAACATTCGATTACGTTCTGTAACGCCCCAAACCCGATACCATCGCCAGAGTCGAGCACGAGGTGTTAACGGACTTAATTCATTAATTAAACAGCTCAAACAATTTATTTTAGAACTTCTAGACAAGCTGGCTAACTGCGTCACAGTCGCTTAAAAATTCATATCTCGAGTTACGAAACTTGAAATCCAATTCTGTAAATTTTTCCTAAAACTATACTCATATATCTACCAACTAATTGTTTTCTAGAATTTTTGGCTAGGCCAACTAGTACAGTTTATTAGTTAAAGTCTCCCCTATTTTAGGGTTCAACTACTCTGATCCCTGTGTATTACGAATCAAATATCTCCCTGTACAGAGTTTCAATTATTATGTCATTTGTTTCTCATAAAACTAGACTCAATAAGTAATCTGTACATATAAATCATGACTTCTAATTATCTTTGTACAATTTTTTGTGAATTTCCAAATTCAGAATAGGGGATCCAAAAATCGCTCTGGCCCTATTTCTCAAAAATTTAAATATCTCATAAAATATAACTCATATACCTTTTTTGTTCCATCCATATGAAAATAGACTCATCAAGCTTTAATTCTATATCTCATTCACTATCTAAATCTATTTCTACTATTTTTAGTGATTTTCCAAATTCACATCATTATTGCTGTCCGATACTGTTTTAAAGCTAATTTCACCTTTTTCATGATTTCCATGGAATAACTAGCATTTAGGCATACATAACACCAAACATGTCCTTGATTAGCCATTCCAACAGCTAATCATTATCAAGCATTTACATACCATTCATCAACCATATCATAAGATCATACACACAAAATGGCTACGATGCTATACATGCCATACTCAAAATGAAACGTCTAGTTATACCAAAATAATCCTCGTGATAGTGTGCCCGGACCTCCGACGTACTTTACGATCCCCGAGTTAGCTTGACAAAACTATAAAAGAAGGAAAATAAAGGGGGTAAGCATTAAGCTTAGTAAGTTTGCATGCAAATAAATAACAACATTCACAAGAATTATCTTACTACTTGGCATGATACTACTTAATGCAACTTCATTAATTGTCATGGACATATTTTAAACTTCTTCACTTACTCACTTACTTAAATACTTACTTACTTAATCAAATTTATTAATACATTTTACTTAACTTTTTCCTTATCAAGCATACATGAACATTATGTACTTACCTTTGCTCTTCTAGCATGAACTTGTCTTACCTTTTTAGTATAACTCGTCTTACCTTACCTTACCTTGATCTTCTCTTTAAATTTTCTCATTGAACCACTTGGAATACTAAGGATACACGGGTACCTTACCATTTCCATGACTTGTCATGGTCTTACGTGGTATCCTTTTGAAACTTACCATTGCCATGTCTTGACATGGTCTTACATGGTAGCCTTGCCTTATGAACTCACCAATGCCATGCCTTGGCATGGTCTTACATGGGACCTTTGCCTTATAGTAACTTATCAATGCCATGTCTTGACATGGTCTTACATGATTTCCTTGCCTTAGAAACCTTACCAATTGTCATGCCTTGGCATTGTCTTACACGGTATCCTTGAACCCTAATGTCATGACATTTGTATCCTACACATTCCTAAGGTTCAACTGGGACTTTCTGAAATTACTTCTCCGTCAATTCATTCTTGAGTCTTCTTTGAATAATTTCATAAAATAAATTTAAACATGCTGTAAATTAACAAAATTAACATAAAGTAATAGAATATTGCATTTATTTACCGCAAACTTACCTCGAAACAAAATACGATCAACTATATCGATTTAGTCCACTATCTTTTTCTTTCCCCAGTCTAACTCCAGATTTTGTTCTTCTTGATCTATAATAGAAAATTTTAGCTTATTTAATACTCACATTTATTAAAACAGTCCTTGACCCAAACTTTGGCAAAATTACATTTTTTCCCCTAAACTTTTACATATTTACACTTTTTCCCCAAGGCTCGGAAATTAAACTTCATCCTATTTTCTTATGTTTTATAACATGCTGATCATTTTTCCCTTCTATGAAAACATCAAATTCTCACTCTAACATGTACTTATGACTATTAGGTATTTTTACCGATTAAGCCCTTTTACTCGTTTTCACTTAAAACCGAGTAGCACAAGTTGTCTAACATAATTTAAAACCTCATATTCTATCATAAAACACCAAAATACACAAATTTCACCTATGGGTATTTTTCCAAATATGAACCCTAGGTTGAATTATTGCTTGCATAAGCTAAATCGAGCTACCAGGATTTCAAAAACGTAAAGAACATTAAAAACAGGGCTTGGAATCACTTACTATGGAGCTTGGAAGCTTGAAACAAACCCTAGCTATGGAGAACCCTTTAATTTTCGTCCTAATGAAGAATATGGACATATTTTTCCATCTTTTTCCTTTTTTTAATTTTTTAATTACCAAATGACCAAAATACCCTTAATACCTTTCTTTGAAAATTTTCATGTACAAGCCTATTTTTGTCCAAAATTTTAGAAATTGGTCAAATTTCTATTTAAGACCTCCTCATTAATATTCCAAAGTAATTTCATACTAAAAACTTCTAGAATGCAAGTTTTGCAAATTATTCGATTTAGTCCCTAAATATCAAATTGGACCCTCTATCGATAAAATTTCTAAACGAAATTTTCACACAATCATGCAATCATGCCATAGACCTTAAAATGATAATAAAATAAATTTTTCTATCTCGAATTTTTGGTTTCGCAACCACTGTTCCATTTAGGCCCTATTTCAGGATGTTACACGTTCGCTCGATAAGTAACTATTTTGCCATTACCTTTTTGTTTCATCGTTAGTCTTCTAAAATGGGGTTTTTTGGTTATTCTTTTAGTAAAAGGTCGAGATTTTGTTGGTGCTCCTACAACGATTTCGTTTCGTCACCGGTAAGTGTACAGATACATTGTTGGATATAGTGAGTTTCTATTGTAGTATAGTTCCATTAAGTTTTCGAAGGTGATACTGAAATTGCGCATTTAGATACACTACTTTTAGGTTTCAAAAGTCTTAGGAGTGGTTTTGTGTCAAACTGATAACATGCGTGTACCCTAAACGCAAAAAAAAAATTTGACGAAAGCCGAAAAACCCCACTGTCGACGCCACATGGCTGTGTGGTAGGCCGTGTGCGATGACATAGCCGTGTGATCAACAAGGCTAGGCTGTGCGCAAGACATAGCCATGTGATGGTTGGAGTGTGGCCGTGTGAGCCACACGGGCTAGGCCAAATTGGGCGTGTGGGCCATACGGGCATGTGGGCCCACACGACATGCCACACAAGCGTGTGGTATCTGGGCTAGGTCGTGTGATCCACACGGACAAGGCCAATCTAGGCATGTGGTCCAACATGGGCAAACCACACGGTTGTGTGGGCCCATTTATCTAAATTTTTCCCTAGGGTTGCACGGGTCATCCCAAACGACTGTGGACCTACTATAGGGTCCGTAAGGGCTAGTTAAACCCTAAACTGTATGAACCGTCTGTTTGATATTCTGATCTAATTAGAATTCTGATGCATGTCTACTTGCACTATTATCTGCTATCTGTATACGATCATATGCATGTGAGCATGATAGATTATTTTTCTGTACTTGTATATTTCTGTATCTGATATTGGGGTTGGGATGATGTATATTGGAGAAAGTGTTCTGAAAGGCAATTTACACCTATTATCTGGCAGCATGGCTGTATTATATCTGTTAGGTGTTGCATCGGTACTATATGGTGTGTAGGAATGGGTGGGTATTTTAAACCCCACATGGTGTATCAGGATGATCGGAGATGGTGTGTAGAGGATGGGGGTAGGATTCTGATTTTGATTTGTGTATCTGTATCTATAATGGGCTTAGGCCCAAATCCGTATCTGACCGATTCTATTTTACTGTATGTGTGTGCATGTTTAATTCTGTGGGGAACACACTGAGTTTACGTAAACTCTCTTTTCTGTTTGATCTATACATGTAATCTACAGAGTTAGGCGGATCGGTGCAACGGGGGACTCGACAGTGACCACCTATTTCGCACTATTTTCGATTTGGTTTTACTTTAAATTTTTTATTCCTTTTTGGGTATTTTTGTAAAATGTGGACTTTTCAGACTATTGATTTAATTTGGTTTTGACTATGTATTATGCTTTTAATATTGCCAAATTTGACAAAAGCTCAGATTTTACCAAAAATAAAGGCTTTCTAAAAATATCGAACAATTTTTCCTAAGCTTAATGATTTTATAAGCTTCCGCTAAAAAGAGGTATGTCTTAAGACATTTCAACTAATTAAATAGACATTTTGGAATAAATGTAAACAAATAGGAGTTAAATAATTGAAATTGGTTTCTACTGAGATAACCCCGTTTTCAAAATCCATTCCATGTGACATCGCCAAATTTGGCTATAACGTCTAGGCTGAGTTTGGGGTGTTGCATATTTCATATTTTTATTCCGCTTTTGCAAAACTACTTCAATGGCACCCTTATTGGCTTTATACCTTTAGATATTTGGACTACTGGTCCAAAACCTCCATGAATTTAATTGTACTTGAGTTGCATCTTTCTTTTTTGATCAATTTATTCCATATCTATATTTCTCAATAGATTTATTCAAGATCCTCATTTTATTTCATTATTTCAATAATAATATTGCATGCAAAATCATTGTCGACCATTTTTATTATTCAGTTCCACATTTTCTCGAATTGACATAACTTATCAAGATCTCTTATTTTCATTATTTAAAATTCAATTTCAGGTAATTGAATCTCTTCTGGAGTTTTACTTATTAGTTATGTTTTGGGTTTCTTCTGGAGCACGCAACTCCACTATATGACCATCTAGAAGAATTTTTCATCTTTGGAACCGATCAATCTATATAACACTTGGTTATTCTCATTAATTTTGTAAATACATCTAATAGTTAATTTGTAATGAGTTATCCTTATTGAACTTCTGGTTCAAATTACTCTCCCCTTAACTCATTACAAGTTATTATTTCTCTTCCCCTAATGTCGGTAAAACTATTGAATCAAAATTGTAATCACAAATAATGTCATAATTGAATCTCCAATGCAGTCAATCAATGTTAAAATGACTTCTTCAAATTTTTCTTAGATGTTGTTATAAGTGAAAAGTTGTTATAGAAGTTAAAATAAAATATAAAAAATTAGTTCGCTAAATGTTGTTATAGAGATGTTTGGCTATATTTGAAGAGTACTTAATTTTTTCATTATTTCATTTAAATATATATATAAAAAAAAACTTTTCTTCTAATTTTGTTAAATGTTAATATTAATTGCATGATGCTTAATGTATTAGTACTTTTATCAAAGCAAAATTAAGTTCCTTAATTAAATATGCTATTATTAATTTGGATAACCATAAACTTATAAATTGATTACTTGAATTTAACAGTTCATGATAAATTAATTAATTTAATTTGATAACTCATATCAATTAAAAAAAACTAGTTAGATTTATAAAGTTCAGAATTAATAATGTGAAAGAATATAAAATAAAATAAATCATAAATGCAATAATGTATGCACTTGCTATATGTATCTTTTAGTTTTGTTTATTTGATTCTCACTTTTTTTTTAAACATAATTTTACTTTCTTTATTTGATGGAAATTCAATATATGAATTATATGAATTTAAGGGTGAGCAAAACTAAGTTTGATTCGAAAAACTCAATAAAAATTTAAATTTTGAATTAAATAGTTCGATTTAATCGAGTTATTCGGATCAACTCGAATAAAAAATTAAATTTTTTGGTTTAACTCGAATATGAATTACACAATTTGAGTTATCCGAAAATCCAAATAAGAAAAAGGCAAAATTATGTTCTTTTGATAAATGTTTACCCATTAGCCTTACTTATATAGTTAAATAATCATTTTTAAAGTGGGCATAAAGTAGAAAAGCTCAAGAGACAGAAACATAGCCATTGAATTTGGAAAAGGTCAACTTAAGGAGGCGTATTCAATCTGATTTTGATTCCCTTTTTTAAAAAGAAACAAAGGACAAATAATATGGTTAATGGATCCCATACGCCATACTTTCTCCAATTTAAACAAGTTTCAAATTGATCAATCCTGGTTTTATGGTGAATTCCTAGCAATAGCATTCATCATATCACCCCCCTTTCTTTTTATTCCCACTTACTACCGAAGGTGGATGATAATATGAGCTCCTTCAACCTCCCTTTGTACCAAAAAGAAAAACAAAAATTCGATTGACTAGAGCGGTGGAAAATGACCGTGCTGCATGTGGTCAAAAACTGCTTGAAAACATAAACTCAATTAGGCCGTAATTAATTTTTGAGAAACTCATGCATTTCCAAAATAATTCCATTTCTTCATTTTGAAGAAAGTCGAAATCATTTTTATCAATGTTTCTCATTTATCTATTTATATTCATTTTGTTTATTTTGATTCAATATGTAATTCATTTTCAGTTTCAACGAGTTAGCAGAGGGACCAATTAGGCATATGTAATTAGGGCTCAAATGATTTATAATTAGGCTTCGGTTTTTTTCCTATTAATTATAAACTCATTTAGTACGAAGTCATTCCACTATAGTTTCGTGATTGAGCTCTCCTTAACGACATACCATTACGAAAGTAACATTTAGTGCTCGTTCAATGACTATCATAAATATGTTACCTTCATAGTATATCATTGATCTCTTTGGAGTAATATATGTTTTTCCGATATGATCTTATTTGATCTCATAGTAACCATTACATCTTTTTTCATGAAAAGTTAATCATTATCAAACATTGATCAAGTTATCTATCATAAAGACGAACGACCCGTGACTACATTTACTTTTCATCAACCATGTAATGCCTATAAGAGAATGTCATTTACTATGTCTTGGACTATAAATTTCACTGTTGTGAATGATGTTATATACTGCAGAAGTTGTACACCTAACGCACTAACTTTAAGAAGGCTTTTATTTATATCAAAGTGTATGAATCATGCATACATAGTTCATCATCCACTCAGGATTTAAGTATGACACACTATGAATGTCAGAAGTGAATAAATCTATAAACAGATTAAAGATTTATTCTATTTGGGTTTAATTTGATGTACTGACAGTCTAATTAGTCACATTTCTTCTAGGAGTCATTTGCTTCGATGTCTAAGATAAGTTATCTTCCTAATTGGCCTTGATAGACAACATAATAGTTTTTTAATCAATTAACTTATTTTCGATTACATTAAGGACATGTTTAGGTTCGTCTACTAATACAAGATGTCTTTTTCTACTATGATTTGATCACGCAATATCGCTTAGTATCAGTTAAACATTAGACAACCAATGAGAAACATTTACTTCCATTTTGCTTTGCGTGCAAAAATAATGTAAGGACAATATAAAAAGTATTACTGTAACTTATGAATAATTTTATTAATCAATCCGTTCGAAAAATTTATAACTGTACTTAGACGAAAATACTACACTTAGGGTATCAGATCCAACAAGTATTTTATCTACTCAATTAGAATCTTCTAGTGTCTTGTTCCATCATATTAGACTTCCATCCTCTCAATTGTTCTTGCATGCGAGACAATTTTATTGCTTTAGAATCTTAAATGTGAACTCTAAATCTTTTTCTTCGAAGCCTAATTGGTTTATTTAATTAAATAAAAGAAACTTGTAATTACTATATATTCCCAACTTTCTTTGAGGATTCACTCATCTTTGTGCGTTGTGGTGGAGCAATAGGAACATATACACACATACAAAAATTCAAAGATGATAAATATTTAGCTCTTGATAAAAAACCAATTGTAATGGGAGTATTTATAACTTATTGGTTTGATGCATACAACATATAAACCAAAATAATCTCATGCTGAAATAGAAAGTTTAGTTCTCATAAGTAATGATTTAACTATTAGTTGAAGGCATTTGATAAACAATTCAGCTAAATCATTTTGTGTGTGAACATGAGTTATAGGATGTTCAACTTTTATCCCAATTGACATGCAATAATCATTTGAAAACTTGGGATGTAAACTCACCAACATTAGCAAGATGAATTGTTTTAATTGCATAATCTGAAATTAATCATTTAAACAAGCAATCTTGTAAACGACAGGTTGCAAATTGATAATACATATGTGATTATTTTATAGATGCATCTACCAAAATCATATAATATTAAAACAATCCACATGGTGGATGAATATATTTGTTTCAGAAATGCAAGACATTAAATCTCAACTTTAGCTAGTGAGTTTCTAATAATTAATTTTCATTGAGAACAAGCAACATATGAGAATTCTTTTAAATTAAAGAATCTTCTAGTTCTTTAATGGATGTCCATATGATATCTCAATTAACTTTCGCATCATATACGATTCAGGATGGTCTAACTAGTCACGCCAAGTAGTAAACGTATTTGTATTAAATATTTAGCTCTTGATAAAAAAACCAATTTTAATGGGAGTATTTATAACTTATTGTTTTGATGCGTACAACATATAAACCAAAATAATCTCATGCTGAAATAGAAAGTTTAGTTCTCATAAATAATGATTTAACTATTAGTTGAAGGCATTTGATAAACAATTCAGCTAAATCATTTTGTGTGTGAACATGAGTTATAGGATGTTCAACTTTTATCCCAATTGACATGCAATAATCATTTGAAAACTTGGGATGTAAACTCACCAACATTAGCAAGATGAATTGTTTTAATTGCATAATCTGAAATTAATCATTTAAACAAGCAATCTTGCAAACGACAGGTTGCAAATTGATAATACATATGTGATTATTTTATAGATGCATCTACCAAAATCATATAATATCAAAACAATCCACATGGTGGATGAATATATTTGTTTCAGAAATGCAAGACATTAAATCTCAACTTTAGCTAGTGAGTTTCTAATAATTAATTTTCATTGAGAACAAGCAACATATGAGAATTCTTTTAAATTAAAGAATCTTCTGGTTCTTTAATGGATGTCCATATGATATCTCAATTAACTTTCGCATCATATACGATTCAGGATGGTCTAACTAGTCACGCCAAGTAGTAAACGTATTTGTATTAGTAAACTTCTGGTTTACATTAACATGTGTTTCAATTGTACTAAATTGTAACAAATTGATAATTTTATTATTATTCCTTTTAATTTGTAACCACATATAAGAACTGTAAATAAATGTGAAGTCTATAATGCCACCAAGTCAATAAATATAATTTCCAAATAATTATATTCAATATTTGCTTCAGGGAATATGCCAAAATCTTCAAATATCTAAAAAAATTTGTAACTTCAGGTGCATCAAACCATAACGAGCTTTAGATAGAATTATCATATTTCATTGCTTATAAAGAGATCTTTCACAGTCAAATATTTTGCTTTCAACCCCTTAATGGGGATGATGACAAAAGAAGATCACAAGGATTATAAAATAAATATAAATTAATAACTCAATCCCCTTTTTTTTTCATATGAAATATAATATTTTTCTCATTCACAATCTCAATATGAGATCCATTATAAATAACTTTTAAAAGTAATGTATTAACCATCACAAATTTTGTGCTTTTTAGATAGTGATATATTAGCTCTTCTGGAGCTTTCGACTAATTTTGTACTATCAAATATTGGAATAAAATTTATTTGTTTTAGTACCAAATAAGATAAATATTTTCTATCTGTAATGATAGAACTCATTACTACATTTTCATATCTTCATCAAAGAATATTAAGAGAAACAAAATATTTGGGCATACACCACATATGTGGCCAATAATCTTTTCATATCATTTTGATAACAAAAGTTATCTTTACCCTTTGAAAAATTATCTTAAGAACTCTCATTGTTCTCTTATTTATTACTATGTTCCCACTTTTAGTGATCCATGAGTAAATCTTTTACTTTCTTTATGTTTACATTCACTTCGGGAATGCAACAAATCTAGTAGGACGGATTTATAAACATCCCAATAAATTCTTCATTTGATAATCACCATAAAAATATGCGCGAGATTTCAAATCAAAATCTATATATGCATAGATATAATATAATAAATAAAATATAAGAAAATATACCTGAAGATTTTTAATATCATCGCCATCACCATAATCTATTATGAGATTGAATCTTTCAACATCCTGAAGGTGAAGTTGTAAGGGTGAAAGTTTAATATAAAGAAGGAATTGGATATGGGGGATGACTTCGAAAGATTTTAAAAGAAAAAAAAAAGAAAGAAAATCATCATGCTGATAACGTGTTATAAAATAAAGAGAGATAGAGAGAGAATAAAGAACAAAGAAAATACGAAAGTAATAGAGAGTGTACTTTATTGATAAAAAAGGGTGATTACAATGTTTCATCAAAATATCTATTTACAGGCATAAAAAGTATAAAAAAAGTAGAGATCTAATTCTAATAACTATTAGAATTTAAAGTACATTAAAATTTTATCTTGATCATGAAAGACATCCAATTAATAAGATATTCATAACAAATTTAATTTATTTAAACTAATTAGCATTTAAAAAATTTTAAATTCTTTATTTTTATGCACTAGGATTCTGCTATCTAGTAATTGAATTAACCGTATATGTTCAATAATAATAAATTAACCGCATTAGATTATTGAGAGCAATTTGTCTAACTTTTGTTGAGTTATTGTATATAAAAAAAAATTGTTAAGTTATATGTAAATAAAAATTGTTAAATTTATGTGCGGAATTGAAAAAAAATAAAAATCAAGAAAGAGTACTTGAGTTCTTGTTAAATATTAAGTGAAATTTTTAGATTTCACAAATAAAATTAAAATAATAATAAATATCTTATAAAATATAATTAAATAATTAAAATATAAATATAAAAAGATGACACAGGACAACTTTTAAAGTGGAACTAAAAAATTCCACCGTTTTCATATGAAATGCTAACCCAATGCAAATATATATTAAACGTAAATTGTAATTGTAATCAAAATGGTAACTGAGAAAAGAATCCAAATTAAATGTTGACCGTCAGATGAGATAATAGAATATGACCGTTTGAAACGCTCCAGTCCCCACCGCAAATTTAAATTTTAAACAAGTTATAAAGTTTTGGTCAACACCCTGTTTCTCTCTGAACCTGTGCAGTTTCTTTTCTGCAAAAGAAAAGATATCTTTGAATCATGTCGAAGATGAAATATGATAGTAAACCTCCAGTTGCTGCTAAATCGCCTATCCGCCTACGACCCCGTCGCTCCCTTCCATCAAACTCTGCCTCCCTGCAAACCCCTCCAGGTTCCTTTTTCTTTTCTTTTATTATAAACCATTAATAGTTTTCATTTCATTTCATCTTCTTTGTTTCTTTTTTGTTAAAGGTTCTTTAACGAGATCCCAGAAGCCGATTCTTACTTGGGGCATCGAAGAATCCGAGATTCGACCCGAGTATCGCTCTATTTCTTGTGAGTTACGAGTTTTGGCTCGGACAGTTAGAGATGAACTTGGAAATGGGGAAACGGAAGCCGCTGGTTTAGGCGAGAAGACTGTTCTCAGCGTCACCAATTCTTGTCCAGTGTTCGAGAGAGGTCGGTTTTACGAGGAGTACTCGGCGAGAAGAAACGAGAGGCTTAAGAGGAAGAAAGGCGAAACCCAGAATGAATCAAAGACTGGGCACCATCTTGGAGTAAGGGTTGAATCATCAAAAAGAAGAGGGTCGTCTAAGAAGCTGGAGAGCTTGAGGAAGTCGGTGGAGATTCAGACACCAAGGTACCTGCTCCGAAGCATGAACAAAGAGAATAAGAAGCCTCCTCTCCCTGTCTCTGTCACTGCCACTCAAAAGAAAATAAGAGCTGGTAAGCTCTGAAATTTGGGGATTCTATTCAAGTATTTGAATATCAACCATAGATTTTTTTCATCTCCCAACAATGTTTCCTTCTGGTTGCTCTACCAGATGTTTGTTTCTCAATATTTGAATATGAACAGATGCTCACATGTTATCCTCTCTTCATTCAATAATTTCTTTCATCTGATCCTTGACGACTGAGCAATAATAATAGCTTAGGGGATTTGCATTTCATTCCTCAATATCCCACAAAGTAACCAGAAATAACAATATTCAGCAAATATAACAAGGACTAGTTTAGCATTGTTTTTTAAGAAATTCTTTTAAAAAATCTTTTGAAAAACTAATTTTAAAGTTTAAGATTTAAGTGTTTAATATAGTTGTCAAAAAAGAGCTTTTAATAAATAAAATGTTCATGTTAAGCATAGTGTTATAAAGTAATAAATTAACATTTAAATAATGCTTAAATTAATTAATATTATGATATTTTTAATAATAATATAAAAAGTAATTTATTATAATTTATTGTCAATATTTTAATATATAAAAAATAAATTTTAAATTTTTTTTAACAATTAATCAAAGAAGGGAAAATATTATTATGTGTTGGAGGGGTAAAAACATAATTAAACTATGAAAAATAGCTAAAAATTTTAACTTCTACATTTAGGGAAAAGTAATTTCGAAAAAATCAAAATTTTTCTTCAAAAAGTTGCTTGTTTAACGTTCCTTTTTGCTTCAAAAGTGGTTTCATGTCAAAAATACTTCTAAAAAACACTACTAAACAAAATACTTCTAAAAAACACTACTAAACACAGCTGAAGAAAGTTTGTTGTTAAGCCTGTAAAATGCAATCCCGCCCTAGGTTTTGCATCTTCAATTCCATTGAATAACATCTTCAATCCAGTAGCAAAATACCAACTAAATTAGCCATAAAAAGTCAGGTTACAAAGGAACTTGTAAGAACTAAGCCATAAAAATTGTTCGCTGCAAAGCTTACTCAGCCAATCTCAGGGCTCATGTTGTGACTAAAAGATATGAAAGGCCTTTAAGATACTCTATAATTTCAGATCCACCAAGCTTTGAACTTCCGAACACTCTATCAACAAAAGTTATTGGAACCTGTAAATGGTAGAAAGTCAAAATCAATGAAAATGCAAAGGATTAAATAAGTCGTTTAGCTGCACGGTTTATTGATGTTCGAACTGCAAATCTTATAATAAGACTTAAAGAAGGGACAGGAAGAAAACCAAAACCATACAAGCAAACTCCAATGTAGAAAATATCTGTACAATCTGGTTCAACGCAAGACATAACTAAGTGGAAAAGTTTATACATACAAGTAAGCAATTACATTACATTACAATGGGGTCATGGGGAAGGGGTTTATAGACACAGGGATTGAATCCTAGACCTCTTCCCAATCAACTTGAAACCCACACACAATTCGCAAGTGGAAGAATTTATGATGCTCCCTATAATGAAATCCAATTGACAAAGAAAAATATGAAAGTCGTCTTTGCAGAGATATAGTTGAAAGAATAATCTGACTACTAGAGATCAGCATCCAAGTTAGTTGTCAAAGCCGACAACCAAGTGAACTAGTCAATGATAAAAACAGTTCATTTGAAGTTGGACTATCTGTCTGTTCATTCATAAGAATGCAACTAAGAAATTAGTTATACCTCTTCAATGTGATAACCTTTTCTTGAAGCCCTAACAATCATCTCCATTTGAAATACATATCCCTTGCTAACACAGGAGCTAATGACATCTTCAAGCACTGATTTCTTATAAAGCCTTCAATAGAAGGAAAAAGAATTGTCAGCAATAAAGCTACGAGCCTATGACAGTCTGAAATAGTCATTTCTTTAAATCAGTTCTTACATACCTGAAAGAGCCAGTTAAGTCTGATACACCAGGCCACAAAAGAGTTTGTGCAAGAACATTGGCTCCCCTACTTGTTAGCTTGCGCATCAGATTCCATCCATGCACGCCACCACCTCTGACATATCGTGTTCCAGCAACTATGCTGGCACCAGTTTCAGACTGCTTCCTATAAGATGTCATGGGCCAAAATATTACAAAGATTTGAGTTAACTAGACGCAATTATGAACCTTAAAAGGGTTGTTAACCAAAAAATTTCTCACTTGATGAAGCTTGGCAAATATTTTGGCTGCAAAACAAGATTGAAGATATCTTATACATTATAGAAAACAAGAAGTGAGGATTTAACCGGTAGAAGAGGCATAAAGAAACACCATCATACTTACATGATGTGACAGATCAGCATCCATGATTACAACAAAATTTCCAGAAGCATGCTTCAAACCGTGAATGTAAGCTGTTCCTGAAAGTTGAAACCGATAACAACCCAAAGGTCAGCTCCACCTATTACTACTGAAAGGGAATAGGTCTTACTTACCCAATCCAAGCTTCTTAGGTCTAGGTCTCAATAGCTGCAACAGTAAGGAAACAGAAGCAGAGGTGCACAGGAATCGATCAGCAAAACAGATTACATATAGATCCAATTTTGAAGGTAGATGAGAATGGAACTTACAATACGATCTTCACCATACAGTTTCTGCAATTGTTTCACAACTTCCTGAGTACCATCAGGGCTCCCATCATCCACAACAATTATTTCAAAATCTACATCCCTACTCCAGGCAATATCACAAGTAGTTTACATAAATATGACAGATATTGCAAACTACCACAGTATAAGAGGAAAGGTTTTTAAGGTAGGTACACTTATCTCGCGAGTGTTAGGCCAGTTACACTGTCATTAATTTTTTATGAAAATAAATCATTATGCCCCATGACAGACACAAAGCAATGGCATAGTGGGAAAGGTGGAAACTAATTCAAATAATGTACTGATTTGTAGTGAAAACTTTAGCCCCAAGAATATCAAATTTGAGAAGTTTTAACATATAGCCACTTGAATTTACAAAGAGTAGAAGAATACTACTAAAAGGACAAAAATAGGATCATTGATTAAACTCCTACGGTTTAATTTCACAAGGCTGTTTAAGTAAATAATTAATTCATATGCATAGGCACCAAATTCCCCCCCCCCCCCGGGGGGAGTGTAGAGTTTTATAAAAACAACAGCCGCTTCAATTTATTGCCGGATAATTTATTTATTCCAGAAAACAGAAACTAAATATGACAGTATTGTCATATTTATGTATACTCATTATCCAATTCAAATCATTTGCATAAAATGAAAATACTGAACGGGACGCCACTCATAAACCCGATGAATACAAGAGGGGCAGAAGAAAGAGCACGAATTTGAGATATGTAATCAGATCTCGATAGAGCACGTTAAAAATACTAAAATTACGAGTTCAGCGATCAAAGAAAAAAAATTAAAAGGAGAGAGAATTGAAGTTGGGAGAAATACCGGAGATGTTTGAAGATGAGATAGACGATGAGAGCAATGTTGAGGCGCTCGTTGTAAGTAGGTACTATTATGCTGTAGTTGTTCTTCTGCTCCATTTTTTCTTCTTCTGTGTGAAAACCTTGGCCTAAATCTTTAGTTTCTGTGTGTTCTTTTGTTTCGCTGATTCATTTCTCCTTCGAATTTTTCAACGATGAATCGGGATGCTGACTTTGCTTGCTAGACTACCTTGAAATTGGGCCAAGGCCTAGGAACAAAGCAGGCCGCTTCAACCGAGAAGGTACCAACTCGGTTAAGCTCATAACCGGACTCCCATAATTGAGCTACAATGCTACAAAAGAATAAAATGCTAAATGAGAAGTTTTTTATTGGTTTAAATACTAAAAATCCCTCGAGTTTTACTCAAAGTTTGCAGAATCCTATCTGGTTTAATTAACGGCAATTTTTTATTTCAAATGAAAGTTTATTTAGGTATAAATTAAAGATTAAGGATATATTTAGATATAACTAAAATGTGAAAAAGATTTACAAAGCTAAAAGTATTAGGGAAGTTTTTATATTAAAGGTAAGATTGTATTTATTCTCCCATTTAAAATATGGGCAAATTAATTTTTTATATTAAATTAAAAAGTAAATTGGACCTTTTGATTATTTCGTCACCACTCCAATTGTTAGCATTAGAAATGTACAAAAATTTTAATAAAAAAGATCAATTTATTTTTTAATTCAATATACAAGAATTAATTTACCTATTTTTTAAGTAGAGGGAAAAAAAGGCGAATGGATTCCTAATACTTATAATACTTTTGCCACTTACAAGTTGGTTAAGGATTTAGTTAAGTGTATACAAAGTATACATATTTATATAAATAAACTAGTAAAGTGCAGGGTTTTTTTTTATTTGTTTTATTTAATATTTTAGCCTTTGTTTTATTTAAGTATTTCAGCTCATAGCATTGAAGTTGAAATCTCATGATCAGACATGGGAATTTCGATGCAATAACTAAGTAATTAAGCAGACTATATTGTTGTTGTCTACATACGATTTACAAACTGCAAACAAAACTAAATCCCCTGCTTACTCAGTCCTCACATTATTATTATTATTATTATTCACAAAACAAAAACCAGCACTTATTACGCATAGGGTTGGCGCTGGAGCCGAAAAGCTTAGTCGTCCGGGGTTCTGTCCTCCATCTCTTCCACTTCCGGCTCATCTAACTTAGTTCCTACAATCTTTTTGTCTAGCACAGAAGGTGCTGGTTCTTCAATACTTTCCTGCTTTGCTCCATCTTTTTGCAATTCCTCATCGAAACTGGCTGTGTCACGATCATTAGTTTCTTGTGTATTTTCTTTATCTCCATGATCAACCTGGGGAGAATCTTAAGCAATCTGTCAGTTCAAGTTTTCATTCCTAGGCTCAGGGCCCATACAAACAGCCACAGATTATATCACCTACCAAGATAGCCGATTCCTCAGCATTCTTCTGCTTTGATGCATCCATTTCTAATGTCTCACTGACACTAATTACATTGATACCATTAGTTTCTTCTACACTTTCATCCACTTTATAATAAACCTGTGGAAAATTTGTAAGAAATCTGTCAGTCCATGTTGACCCTAGATAAAGGCGGAGATTCGATGTCCATGATACCATATAAGGTTGGAAATCTATAATAAGCCTAAGTGCACAATAATAAATATACACAACGACCAATGCCAGCATGGTCTGTGATGGATGATATGATATAATATAATCAGGAAGACCAGGAAGTGATAATCATACCACACATGTGCGAGCTGGTGAGAGTACTTTGAAAGAATTAGGGCGGTTGTTGAAATTAGTTTCAGGTACACCTGGAATCCCTTCTGGGGATGTAAAATGGTCCACATCATGACCCACCTACAAGATTGATTAATTTTAGCATTACCAGGAGAGAAAACAATTCATAGATGACGAACAAAGAGAGGCTTTAGATGCTATTGCTTCATTAGTTGCCAGGTAGATAGGGCAATCCCAGACCCAAGGCAACAATCAACATTTTGTTTTAAAGTCCCACGAAAATTCATGAAATTAGTACTGTGAATTCCCAATTATATTGCCAGAAATCAAGCCAAGATAAAAACACAACTCTTTCAGCAATAGCAAAAGGAAAGAATAACAACAATAGCAGGAGTTCCTTACTCTTCCATGCCCACCAAATTCCCAAGCATCACTATCCAGGGCAACTCTATACTTCCCTGGCAAGTCACACCCCACTTTGTACCTGCATGTTTCACACAATAGTTAGTTGAAGAGTTTTAGGGTACAAGTAATTTCTTTCTAGCATATATAGATAAGTAGATCAGTCTCTAGCTGTAAATGGCTCCTTGTACAAACACAAATAAATACAAATTTTCATAACTTGAAGCATACATACCCATCATACGTATCTTCTGGATGAAAGTTGAACACGAAAACGAGATCTCCCCTCTCAAAGACGATAACCTAAATCAAGAAACCATTAATGCATCCGCCAAAACTGAAGGGGTTAAAACATGGCAATGGGATGTTATACCGCAGAGAACTAAACAAGGGTATGGTGCCATTATCTCTATCCCATTGGAGGTAAAATGAAGGAAGAAAAATTAGACTAGCATGATGACATAACAAGAAACCTTCCATTTTATTACCATACGTACTTGAAACTCAAAAGGAAAGGATAATCTTGTTTACTTGCTACTGCAATCTTTTGGTTTTTGGATAGCCATAAAAGATTGATAAATAAACAATTTATTAATTCTAAAAATAAAAATTCAATCCTAAAACAGTTAACAACTTTTGACTGTCAACAAATATGTGCATGTATTTTGCATCCTGAATTAGATCGACAGCTGCAATGGTCTTACACTAACCACTCAACTACCATTGTAGATTTACCTTGTTTTCTTCATCAGTGCAGCTCACTATCTGTTTTGTCGATGAAAGGAATGAAAATTTATCATCAAGTGCATTCATAGCTCTATCAAATGCATTCATGAACTGCAAAACCAAATGCAAAGGGAAAATTTTATGTAAAGATTGCATAGCTCCTGAATGGAGAGAGATAAATAAGATACAATAATGATTAATACAAAAGAAATTTCAGTCTGTAAATAGATTATACAGATGCCTTCAAAGTTAAAAAAGTAGGTGAGCATTTCCAAAATGATCACCAAATTGCAAACAATGGTCCATGTTCAACTTGGATTTTGATCCGGATCTTAGCATTATGTTATTGAAATGAAAAGGTAGAAAGAAATTTAATCGGTCTCTTGGCACATATTCACTAGCTTATGCCCTAATGCTAAAATGTTCAAATCTTAGCATCTGCTGTCCACCGGAGAAGGATAAGGAGATGGGTCAAGGATGGAATACAGAATAGAAATTTTAACAAATTCTTAATAAAATGACCATTGACCTTGTATCTTAAGTGATCGCTATCCACCAGGGTCCACTGCCTTCTGCACTTTTCATAACTCCACCCATTGCCTTCTCTTGGAAAGTCAATCCATTCAGGATGTCCAAACTGTACAAACAAGCAGAAGATATATCTAGTAACCTGATTTGTTAAAAGAGAAAACAAGCCCTTATATGAGAAAATTGCCCTCTAGGCAGATATAGCCTATCACCCCTTTATTATTTTCATGTCCTTTTGACTTAAAGGGCCTTCACAGATATTCATTGGTTCATACTGATAAAATCATAGCACTGAAAAATCTCCTTACTTTTCCTAGACATGATATTTTCTCTAATATCCACCTAAATAAAATCTTGATTACTCTCCAGTATGCACAGTTGAGCCAGAATGTTTACCTCATTTCCCATAAAATTAAGGTAGCCCTCTCCTCCTAATGCCATAGTAATAAAATGTATCATCTGCAAAGGAAATTTTAAATAAAAGAAAAAAGTTAAGAGTGAGAAAGAAGCAATGAAAATAATAACTGAATAAATAAAATGATCTATGCAGACGCAAAATATGAAGGCTGAATAAAATAATTGAAGTTCCATATTTTCTGGTTTTCAGAACAAGGCATGCACACATAGATTCATGTTGGCAGTAATTCCATCAACATGGCAAGACATAAAGGAAACAGGAGAGAAGCCTCTAACATTTGAGCTAGCACCAACCTTGTGAAGTGCAATCCCTCGGTCAATGGTAGGAGAAGCATCTGTTAAACATGACATGCCAGAGTACATTTCTTTATCCATTAGGAAAAATGCTATTGTCTTGTCACCTACGATAGACTGCACCAAACAAGAGTTATATCCAAGAAGCACAAAACATGGCAAAATATACAAACATTAAAAGAAAAGGGAACATTAAGAAGTGCAAATACAGTATCAGATTCAGGCCAGGAGATCAGCTATGATATTAACCATTTAAGATTTAAATCCTCTCGGGCTTTGCTTAGGGATAGAGGAGAAAAGGAAGAGGATAGAAAACATTTTATTAATCAAGCTTTCTTTATGTCTTATCTTTTCTGTAATCATCCGAAAGTGAGAAGAACAAATTCCAAAGGAGGAGAAGTTTCCCTAAAGCAATTATTTAACTAAATTTAGAAATAAATTGATCAGAAAAGTAATTCCTCATTTTCTATACCTGATCATGACTCTCAGCATAGGATATACACTTCTCAGTGTATCTCCTATTTGTCAAGCTACAGGATAAGTCCGTCATTGACCACTCTTCATCATTCTTATTCTTCAAGTAATCAATCCACTTGTCAGGGATGGCCATAGCCAGGCGGTAGTCAAACCCAATTCCCCCTTCAGAGACTGGCCTACCAAGTCCAGGCATACCAGAAACATCTTCAGCAATTACAGTCGCATCTGGCAAGATGCTATTTATCAGAGAATTGGCCAGCATTAAATAAACAACAGCATCAACATCAGTTGCCTCACTGAAATACTCGTTGTAATCCCCTGTGAATGGCATGTTGATACCATGGTGATGATACAACATGGAAGTCACTCCATCAAACCTAAACCCATCAAATTTGAACTCCTCAAGCCACCACCTCAAGTTTGAAAGAAGGAAGCGAAGGACTTCCCAATTACCATAATTGAACAGTCGACTATCCCATAACTTGTGGTAACCTCTTTCTCCAGTGTGAAAATATGATTCCTGGGAACTTTGGCCAACATCAAAGCCATTAAGTCCATCAGTCACATTGTTACTTGCATGACTGTGAACAACATCCATTAAGACCTGTAGACCTAAGCTGTGAGCTTTATCAATTAAATATTTGAGGTCCTCAGGAGTTCCAGATCTACTGCTTACAGAAAAAAAGTTCGTTACATGGTATCCAAATGACGCATAGTAGGAATGCTCCATTACAGCCATCAATTGTACGGTATTATAGTTATTTGCCTGAATACGGGGTAAAACATCATCAGCAAATTCTCTGTATGAATTAACACGTGGTTCTGAGCTACTCATTCCAACATGCGCTTCATATATTCTTGGGGCTTTAGGTTTTAGAGGACGGGGGTACTTAAATTCATACCTGCATTAACAATGAAAAATAAATTAGAAGGACAATTTTCTCAATCACAAATTAAAAGTAGAAAATCAGCATCAATTCAACTTTGTTGGAACTGCAGTGGATATGGCAGCAAGTCTTTAATCTCAAGCAATATCAAACTTATCTTAATAAACAGTTCCTAAATTCTGGATTTAAAACACACACACACAAATACAACTAGGTCCAAAACCCTGGACCACACAGTAGTTTTTTTTTTTTTTTGGCCAAGACACGACACAGTTGTTGACTACATGTATTTCTTCTACTTTTAATGTATCATATCATCAGAATCAAAATATATCACATAAAATGTGCAGAAATTGCACCTTTCTGAAGGTGGAGGATCCCAATGCACACCATCATATGGAGCTCCAAATCTGGTAGGGTCTACAGTGGCATACTTAATCCAAGCAGGAATTCTGTCTATCCAAACTCCATCACCATGCTTGAATCGGAACTTGACTCTTGAATTATGAGGAATAGCAGGATTTCCCTCAGAATCCGGAATTTTAATACTCCAAACGCCAAATTCATTTTTTTCCATCTTGTGGTTGGAACCATCCCATCCGTTAAAGTCTCCAACAACTTGAGCTTCCCTTCATGAAGGAAAAGACTCCAGCTAAGAAATCAAATGCTATGAGTAAAATTGTGTTTCAGAAACCAAAAACTTACCAAGCAGCAGGAGCCCACTCACGGTAGACAATTCCATCCTCTTCTCTGTTAAATCCAAATCTCAAATAACCTACAGAAGAGAGTAAAAGACAGATTTCGTTTGAACATTCACATATAAAATATTGAATTTACTACTTAGCATGCAATTTCATCATTGAAGTAGCCTTTGAGAAAAGCAAATTAAGAAGCAGATAGCATTGGAATGACCTTTCGCAAATTCCTCCAAGCCTCCCTCATAATTTTCAAAGAGATTTTTCTGATCCACATATTTCTTAATTCTATATTGAAAGTGATCTTTAAACGGTCGGAGGGCAGAATCAATATCCAAGATACCGATGTTTTGCGTGTCTTCCTCGGAGGTTGTAACTGTTGAACTATCATCAGTCATAACAGCTGATATTGGGGAACCATAACTGACCTGGAGGGGAAAGTTAAGCAGAGATGATGTAATCAACCGCCAAAATACTTCTATTTGATAACACCAAAATACTATCATCAATGTGCGAGGAATACCTTCACAAGGGCTAATTAGGACTAGCATTCATGAAAAATAAAATCAAGCACATAAAAGAAATTGAAAACGGAAATCATACCCTTCGATAAACTGGAAATACATGTCGCTGAAGCAATTTTTGGGATCCACGTCCGGATTCAGTGGCTAGTTGTTTAGCAATTTGATGATGAGTTGCTGAACTCTGGAAATACAAACAAGTTTAACGGCTATTTAAGGAAGGAGTAGAACGTCATGCAAATTGTCTAGTTTTAAGAAATTTGAGTAAAAACAAGAAGAAGAAGAAGAAAAGTTCGAACTACAATTACCAAAAAGCGATTGTTGTTAGATGAAGGTGAGAAAGAACGAAAAGCAAAAGGCGTTGCTGCAAGAAGACTCAACGAACCCAGCATCTTTGCCGGTCCAAGCAAGATTCAGCCCCTCAAAGTTCTCTCAGCTCAGTTCCATTTTTCCCTTCAAGCAAAGTTTGGTTTAAACACAGGGCAAAGCATAACACAATTGATTAGCAGTAGCGCCAATCCCTTATTTATTAACTGATTAATTAATGTGGAAGTCTCCATCAATAAAATCTAGGCCGTTGATTTTTTTAACGTATAATAAGCAATTAGTTTTCATTTTTTTTTTCCTTATGGGTAAACTACACCGTAAGTCATTAAATTATGGGTAAGTTTTTATTTTGATCATTTAACTAAAAAAGTAATAATGTAGTCACTTAACTAATCAAAAGTTTTTGTTTAAGTCACTGAACTATTCAAAAAAAATTTATTTAAGTCATTAGGCTGTAAAGTTTCTATTTTTATTTTGAAGTTCAACCATGAGTTTCAAGTGACTATTCGACGATCAGTAAAGTGAATCAATACAGATCGATGAGTAGAAGAATATACATTTTATTTAAGTTGATCTAATGATCAATGTCGAAGATTAGAGAAAAAACTGTTTGAATTTTAATTCACAGATTCGTGATGTCTAAAGTTATTTCATAAAAAAAAACTAAATTGTAGAAGAGAAGGGGGAAGAAAGCTTTCAATTGATGCAGTTAGTGTAAATAAAGAAAACTATATAGCATCAATTTTAATAGTCTAGTAACTTAAATGAAAACTTTCAAATAGTTCAATGACCAAATTATAACTTTTTTAGTTAAGTGACCAAAATGAAAATTTATCTATAGTCTAGTGACTAATGGTCTATTTTACCTTTTCTTATTGGTGATGTCCAAATTCAGCTGAAAAAAGAAAGTGTTACAGTTGAAAGGATGTCCTTCCATTTCTGTAATTTTCCGTATGATTGGGATGCCTTTGTGAACAGACAAAGCATAAACTCACACGTTACAACTCAGCTGCCGTTAAAATTCAATGAATTAAATTTTAAATTATAATAAATCCCACTTTTTCCTCTACTGCAATAGTGAGTATTGAAGAAGCCGAGATGATCCAAAATGCTCCGATCTTATTGGTTATTATGGAAAGAAAAATCACGTTCCTTTCTTTCTATCAAATTCATTCTCTTTTGTTTTATATTAAAATCAGGAATTCGCGATGCGGGATTTAATTTTATTAATTTGATATATATAAATATATAGGTAAACTAAAAAATTAATCACTTTTATTTATTTCAGGTTACATTATATTTATTTATGTTTGAAATATAACGTTTTAGTCACTTATGTTATTATTTTGTTACGAAGTGATCGTTTTTCCGTTAAGTTCCGTTATTTCCTTAACGGTAATCCTACGTGGCAGTCCAACTAGATTTTAACTGCTAACTTAGATTTTCTAATGGGATGAGAATAGATTTTTTTTATTAAATAAATTTAATTAATTAAAAATTTTAAACCATAAATCTTAGTTAAAAAACCGTTCATCTCCTCCTTTTTTTAGTTTTCTTTTTCAATTGACTAAAAAAAACTATTATCATCAAAAATATTTTATTCACATACAAAAACAAAAGAGGATTTAATGGAGGGTCCAGGTATGTCTTCTTCACTGACAAATTTATATTCTAAAACTTAAAATGAAGTGGTTGTCGACAAATAAGATGGTAATCGTTTTTGTTCCTAATCATTGTATTTTCCAATTTTTCACGTTCTTGAATAATTAGTTTCTCAATCCGATTTTTTCTGATCTGAATCGGCTTGTTTGTTCACAATCCTTTTATAGGTATCCCTTTTTTCTGATTTGAATTTCTTTAGTTAATATTCATATCAAGAATTTTAATTTAGGGTTTTCATTAAACAATAAAAAATTTAATCTTTTGTTTTTCAGTATTAAATAAAAGAGATAGAGGAATGCAAAGAAGACATACCTGAATCCTCCATTGAATCCATCTTTATGAAGCAGTCAATTTGATTTCAACTATTTTGATCTTAATAATAGTTTTTCCAATCAAATGAAAAAAAAATTGAAAAAAAGAAGAGACTGAAGAAAAATTAAAAAGAGGAGATGAACATATTTTTTAGTTAAGGTTTAGGTTTAAAAATTTTAATTAATCAAATTTTTAATTAAAAATCTATTTTCATCCCATTTAGAAATTCAAGTTGGCATCTAAAATCTAGTTGGACTGTCACGTAGGATTACCGTTAGAGAGATAACGGAACTTAACGGTAGAGTGATCACTTCGTAATAAAATAGTAACATAAGTGACTAAAATGTAACATTTCAAACATAAGTGACTAAAATGTAACCTGAGGCAAACAAAAGTGACTATTTTTATAGATTACCCTAAATATATAACTATTTTATTTTTAATTAATTAATCGTGTATTAAAATATACCGTATATACTGAGCTCATCATTTATTTATCAAGATTTTGCCTATTATAAAGAAGTAGTTGTTATACACCTATAACAATATATTGTTACCGAGAGATAATTGTTGTAAACCTACAATAGAATTCATATAGGAGTGAGTATTTGATCGAGTCGAGTCAAATTGAGTCAAAAAATTTCGAGTTAGTCGAGTTGACGAATCCTATTTTACCAACTGAACTCAATTTGAAAATTTTTCGAATTGAGTCAAAAAATTTCGAGTCGAGTTAAAGAATCATATTATTTATACTCAATATTGCATTTACATTGATTGATTATTTAACTAGTAGGCGAAGTACAAGATTATTTAACTACATAAGTAAGGCTGATGGGTAAACATTTATCAAAACAACATAATTTTACCTTTTTCTTATTTGAATTTTCGGATAACTCAAATTGTGTAATTCATATTCGAGTTAAACCAAAAAATTTAATTTTTTATTCGAGTTGATCCGAATAACTCGATTAAATCGAACTATTTAATTCAAAATTTAAATTTTTATTAAGTTTTTCGAATCAAACTTAGTTTTGCTCACCCTTAAATTCATATAATTCATATATTGAATTTCCATCAAAGAAAGTAAAATTATGTTTAAAAAAAAGGTGAGAATCAAATAAACAAAACTAAAAGATACATATAGCAAGTGCATACATTATTGCATTTATGATTTATTTTATTTTATATTCTTTCACATTATTAATTCTGAACTTTATAAATCTAACTAGTTTTTTAATTGATATGAGTTATCAAATTAAATTAATTAATTTATCATGAACTATTAAATTCAAGTAATCAATTTATAAGTTTATGGTTATCCAAATTAATAATAGCATATTTAATTAAGGAACTTAATAGTTTATTGAATTGATATCAGCAATTCTACTCATTGAAGATTATTATTAATAGATTTTTCATATGAAATTTAAACATTTTATTAAAATAATATTTTAATTAAGATAATTTTTATTTAATAAATCATAATTAATATAACTGTCTATATAAAATAGCTAAAATTTTACTTATTTTCAACAACCTACTGTTTCAAAGTACTAATTTAATAAGAACGTGTTTCATAATTTTAGATGTTGTTATAAGTGAAAAGTTGTTATAGAAGTTAAAATAAAATATAAAAAATTAGTTCGCTAAATGTTGTTATAGAGATGTTTGGCTATATTTTGAAGAGTACTTAATTTTTTTGTTATTTCATTTAAATATATATATATATATATTTGTAAATTTATCTATTTTTGCTTTGATAAAAGTACTAATACATTAAGCATCATGCAATTAATATTAACATTTAACAAAATTAGAAGAAAAGTTAGAAACATAACCTAGATAAAAAAAATTAATAAAAACAAAGTAATGGAAAATTCAATAGAAATAAAAGTTTAATATTGAATAAAAAACTGAATTTTTAATGAACTAAAAGTTTAAATTTACATAAAAAAAGTAAAATTTTAATGGGTGTTTAATGAAAATAATAAATAAAAAACTAAAATATTAATTTGTGTTTAATGAGAATAATTAAATATTATGATTTAAATAATAATTTTAAATATAATTATAAACATTTAAAAAATAAAATGAAAAAGAGAAAGTGTTAACCTTGATAATTACCAAGAGGAGGTGAATTGATATTTTTAAAAATTTTAGAGAAAAATTTATAATGGTTTGGCTTCAATTGTCTACCTCTACTACTTTAGGTTACCCCAAGTAAGGATTTCCTAAATTCACTATATTTGAACTATTTAATAACAATATTTTCACTGGATAATATAGAGTCACTTCCCTTAAGATTTTCTATTCAAAAACCTTAAGCAATCCCTTACAAAGATGAGAAATAAGAACAATAATTAAAGACACATCTCAAAAGAAGATATTTCTAGGATAAACTCACTCAAAGGCGATACAATACTTGAAAAGAATAAGAAATATGGTTACTCAAGTGTGTTTATGAATAACAAAGAGAATACTAATAAAAAAGATTACAATTTTATGCAATTGACTTTACAAGCTTATTTCTTATCTTTAATGTGGAGCTATTGACTTGTATTTAAACCTTTTACGAACCTTGGAGTCGTTTGGAAAGTTTGGAGTGAATTAGAGTTGTTGTTGCAATTAATTTGGGCATTAATTACAGATTGTAGAGGACTTGTATTAAGACAAGTGAACTTGTGCCGATAGAAGTCTTGAAAATTATGATTGTTGGAGCTACAAGTATCGGTAAAATTCTACTTATATCGTTAGAAGCCTAAGAGTTTCAAGGGTTCAAACTTGTAACGATAGTTGTATCAGTAAAAGGTGTAGGGGAGATAAAAAATTGCTTACCCAACTTGTATCAATAGAAGACCCCCTAAGTATCTATAGAAGTCTAATGCTTGCCTTGGGATGCTCTCTGACTTACTTCTACTGGTAGAACTCAACCAAGTATCGATACAACTAGACTTGTATCGGTAAAAGGGTTCCCATGTATTGGTAAAAGGGTTTCCAAGTATTGGTCGAAGTTTGGAATAAATTTTTGGGTGCTCACTGACTTGGTTCATGTAACACCCATCACTTGACCCGATCGTCGGACTTGGACATTGTAATGCCCTTAACCTGACCTGATCTACTAGATCCAAATCTCAACTATTACGTTCTTCTTACTGATGTAACTTAAAACTTTTTCTTCTCATTCATTGATGTAAACCTCTATCCATGAGTATAATAGAATCTCTTATGGCGTACATTGTATAGTTACATTTACAACTCAATGAAATTTTAGACTTTCCTACTTTCTCTATCAATCTACTATGTATATATTAAATTTCTACTTAAATGACTTATGCACAGACTTTGACACGCCTCTTGTTTTCCTTTATACGCATAACAACCCAGCGTGCCACTTCCTTGGCGTAGCCTTAGCATTGTCTCTCAACGCATATTCCTTTACAGATCTGAAAATAGAAACAACTTTTGTAAATTTGTAAGAAATTAGTGAGCTAAACCTTAGAATACTTTTTTTTCATTCATTCTACGAGGCATTTCTATACTTAACTACATGCATACAATTGTTTCCAAGTCACCAAGACTTGATCCAACTTAAAAATTTCTTGAACCTTGTTTAAACTCCTTAATGTAAGCCTAGGAGGCCTCAAACTCTCATTGGAAACCATTTGAAATCAACTCGGTTCCTTAAACCAACTTAATAAAAATGACACTTGAAACAGGGCACACGCCCGTGTGGAAGGGCAACACGCCCGTGTGATCATTACAACATGGCCGTTCTGATGGTGTGACACACACAGCCCAAGCATCTAGGGGAACGCCCGTGCCCCATACCCGTGTGAATTAAATTTTAAATTCAAACCTATAAGGGTTTTCACATGGCCTGACACACGCCCGTGTCTATGGCCCGTGTCCCTCACACAGCCATGACACGCCCGTGTCCAAAAACCTTGACATTTTATTTCTGAATTCAGCATCTAACAAGTGGCAAACGGCCAAGGCACACGTCCGTGGCTAGGGGCCGTGTCCTCCACACAGCTAAGACACACGGCTGTGTCTCTGCCCGTGTGTTTACTACCATACATACTGATTTGAAAATTTTATGTGCAAGGGACACACAGCCAGACCACACGCCCATGGGGCTAGCCATGTGTCACACACGACCTAGACACACGCTCGTGTGTCTACCCGTATTGACAATATGAGGCTATCAACCAAGCCTTTTACCATCCTGAAACACAATCTAATGTCAACCAACAACATTTCAAGATATAACTTAATATGATTTCTCAGTCGAACAACCATAGCTATGGCTTATGTACATTTCATATATTCAAACATGCCATCAATTTCACATTCATGAAAGACTATCTTGCATTCATATGATAACTTTCAAAATTAGCCATTTTTCATGGCCTTATACAAAATGAGTCAAATGCTAAAGTAAGCCATCACATTTGGCCAATTAACAGTGACATAAAACTTAAAAGTCTAAGTTCTTATACATGCCATACTTAAACTATTAAGTCTAATTATACCGAGTGCTTCAGCTGATAGTGTGATTGATACCTCCGATGTTTGTTGATCCTCGAGCTAATTAGGCGGCATTATAAGAAAATGGAAAAGAGAGGGAGTAAGCATAAAACTTAGTAAGTTGCATGCAATAAACATAACAACAACTTTACCATTCATTATCATGCTTATAGTACTAAAGTAGGCATAAGCACAACTTACTCATCATTATCCAACATATTTCACATAGCATTATTAAGCTCACATCTCATACATTTCAATAGGGACCTGTACCACTCACAACATGGTTATAATTTTCTCATTTAACTTAAACTGTAACTCTCACCGTTGAACCATTCAAAATGCTATCGAATATTCACTAATCCTTAAACATAGGGTGTAATGCTGATGCCATGTCCTAGACATGGTCTTACACTGGCTCATCCATCAAGTCGATGCCATGTCCCAGACATGGTCTTACACTGACTATCGAAATCAAGGCCAACACCATGTCTCTGACATGGTCTTACACTGGCTCTCACATCTCCGTGCCAATGCCATGTCCCAGACATGGTCTTACACTGACACATCACGTAGTCGATGCATATCCCAGACATGTCTTCCACTAGCTCTCGTCTCAATGCCGATGCCATGTCCCAAACGTGGTCTTACACTGGCTCTCATAATGTGGCCGATGCATGTCCCAGACATGTCTTACACTAGCGCACAAATAACCTAAATGTCGTGGCACGAATATCCGATTTGTTCCTAAGGTTCACCCGGGAGTTCTATTATCTCAATTATCATCATGTAATTTCATTACCACAATTAAACAATTTATGCTATATCAATTCAAACACATATAATAACAGTGTAGTTGTGTTATTTATATACAACTTACCTCGGCACTTAAAATGGGGCGACTAGTTGATTTAATCTATTTGCTTGGCCGGAAAATGTGATTCATCAAATCCATAAACACCGCAGGGGCATTTGTTAAACCGAAGGGCATAACAAGAAACTCATTGTGCCCATACCTCGTCCTAAATGCGGTTTTTGGTACATCTTTCTCCTTAACTCGTAGCTGGTAGTAGCTAGACCTTAAGTCGATTTTAGAAAACACGGTAGCTCCCTTCAACTGATCGAACAAATCATCGATCCTTGGCAAGGGATACTTGTTTTTCACAGTCACCTTGTTGAGCTATCTGTAGTCTATACATAACCTCATCGACCCGTCTTTCTTCTTCATGAAAAGTACTAGAGCACCCCACCGGGAAAAACTCGGTCTCACAAAACCCTTATTAGTCAATTCTTATAGTTGAACCTTCAACTCCGTAAGAGCCATTCTACACGGAGCAGTCGAGATGGGTGCCGTACCGGGGACAAACTCAATTCCAAATTCAACTTCCCTCACGGGAGGTAATCCGGGTAATTCCTCCGAAAACACATCTGTGAACTCACAAACCACTAGTACCGATTCAATTTTTGACCTAGACATTTGAGTATTCAACACAAAGGTGAGATAAGCCTCATACCCTTTTCTCAAATATCTCACTGCCAACATGGATGATATCACCATAGGCAAGTTATCCGTTCTATTCGATTCAACCCGAAGAACATCCTAGTTTTCACCAACTCAATAACTTTTCTTCTACAGTCCATTACTACACTATGAGAAGTCAATTAATCCATCCCAAGGATTACATCAAATTCATTAAACGACAATAACATCAAGTTAGCCGAAAAATAGTGACCTTTAATTGTCAAAGGACAATTTTTACACACTTGGTCAACTAAGACATGTCTGCCTAAAGGGTTGGACACTCTTATCACAAATTCGGTAGAATCTACTTGCATGTTCATACGGGGTATCAATTCTATACAAATATAAGTGGGTAGACCCTGGATCAATTAAAGCAACAACAAGTATATTATGGATAGAAAAGGTACTAGTGATCACATCAAGATATTCTGCCTTTTCACGGGCACGTATCGCATAAGTCCTTGCAGGCACTCTGCCTTCGGACCTCACTGCAGCATCTCTTGGTGCACCTCTACTGCTAGCCCCACTTCCAGGGTTCTTATGTGGTCTACCCCTTGAAGGAGCACTATTTGCCCTCACATCTTGCTTTTTCTCTTTATCTTCTAATTCGAGACAATTTCGGATGAAGTGGTCTAGTAATCCACATTTGAAGCAACCCTTCTCATTCCCTCGGCACTCGCTAAAATGATGCCTACTATAACACCCCAAACCTGGCCTAGACGCTATGGCCGAATCTGGTGTGTCACATTGAAGTATTTTAGCGAAAATCGTGTTTTCATTAAAAACCCTTCTTAAAATAAAAGAAACCCTAATTAACTTTAAAAAACATTCAGTTACGAAAGCCTTGTTTAAAACATTTGATTAAAAAAAAACTTAGTTGCGAAAACGTAAAAAACATACTATAATTTAAGAAATCCATGTTCAACTTCTTGCAATTACAATGAATATAATAATTTAAGTAATAATAACACAATGAAAACCTTATTACAATCTGGTCTAGAACATACTTAAAAAGAAATAAAACTTAAATGCTTAAAAAAAAACCCAAGTCCAAATCATATTGCTAGCTGGCCACCCAGAGTCCCTCCAAACATCGAACCTTCTACTGAGCATCACCTGAAAATAAAATAAAAGAGGGGGTGAGTTTTCACAAACTCAGTGTGTACAACCCTCGAAGAAAACAAGCATTCAAAAAAAAACATCATTCATCATTCATGCAATGCAATTCCATCCAAATTATCCATCCGCTATACACCAGCTCCGTCCCCCATCAGACCATATGGGGATATAAATATCGACCCACACAACCCACACACCATGGTAGCCCGGTTGCAGAACTACCTTCATTTACGTATTGGGCTTTAAAAGCTGTCAGTGGATCCACGATTGTCAAGCAACCATACGATCCTCATATACTTCCTCCGTTCTATAATTCCCAACCCATATGCAACCTAAGCAGAATATCATATGTATGCATGTCGCATCCACAAAACTTACATTCAACACCAAGGGGTATTTTGGTCATTTTTGCCCTTAGGGGCATTTCAGTAATTTTCTCTTAATTATGGCTTTCACTTATCTTGGCCCGTTAACAAGTCCTGTGAGCTAAGATGAACGAATACTATGCACCAGGTAGGATTCCAGAGAAGAGGAGGTGGGTCATTAAGACCGCTTAAGTACCAAGCTCTCCCTAGATCCAATCCTAGACATGCATATACCCGTTGCCACACCTTAACCCTTTGACTTGTCCACGGTCGCAATATATTAATTAAGTCTTATGTGGATATCATATACTAGGCCCAAAACCCCTTACAAAGCTCAAACAATTTCACATACCTGTATCTGGCCCATTAAGCCCAGTCATATTCATATGGCCCATTAGGCCCAAATCACCTGTATATGACCCATTAGGCCCAAATCACATTTATATGGCCCGTTAGGCCCAGTCACATTCATATTCATGCTCACATACAAATTCCTATCACAAAGCATCAATATTCAGTTTTTGCCTATTATGGGCCCAACAGCCCATTGGGCCCATTTGGCCCATTCCGGTCCATATGGCCAAATTACAACCCAAGTCCACGGAATCGCCCGTGGAACTCAGGCAACCTATTGATTTCCCTCTTACGAGTGTTCGCGCACTCGCAAGACTACCTAGCTAAACTTTCAGCTTTTCGGCATTTAGGCATTTCGGCTTTTCGACTTTTCGACTTTTGCCGATTCATTGTGTGTGTGCAGTGTATGTACACACCTGGTAAGCAAGCGTGCTACGATTTCCATAGCCCAAACTTAAAATCGGTATCACTCAAAGATTAATCTTACATACTTATCAAATACTTTCCAAAAGCCGGAATCTCACCTTAACCTTACCTGAATGCTAAGCCTTTACTAGCTTCTACTTTGGTCACTAATCACGTATATCTTTCAGATCTGAAGAGCAAATCAGTAGGAATCCAAAACTGAGATCTGACACTAATTCCCTACCAAAGTCGATTAGAAAGAAGTGAGGAACTGAATACTTGATACTTATCAAAAACCGATTGAGAGAGCGAACACTTTCAGTAGAACCGACTGGGTGGAAAGAGTAGTGGCGGCACCAAGGGTATTCGGCCAAAGGATATTCGGCTCTTAGAGATTTGAATGGTAACAATTGATTACTCAGCACCAAAGAAGAGAGGAAGAAGAATCGGTTAAAGTAAAGAAAAATATTGAGTAGAGGAGAAATAGAATTCGACACGAGGAAGAAGAAAAAGAAAAGAAGGGAGAGAGTTTTTGAATTTTAGAGAAAATAGTTTCTGGCCACAGGGTGGAGGAAATTCGGCATTAGCTTCATACCCTAGCATTTGACACCTATTTATAAGCCTTATAGTCGATTTTTCCCATGCCCAATTCCCCATTAAGCTCCATCACTTCTCCCTTCTCATCTCCTTGTTTTTCTCCCTGATAACCCCTTAATCCCTTCCTTAATTTTCTCTCCTAAACACTTCCCTTGGAGTCCACTTTCACGCCACTTCCATCCTTCTAGAAGACTAAAATTAAACTTTTAAAAACACTAAGCTAGGATTCGAACCTTGAACTTCCTTGCTAGCTATTAACGCCACCTCCCTACACCTTAAGTGGCGCCACTTAGCCACTCCTTCACAGGGCTTTTTGATGCTATTATCCCTTAACTTTATTTAAAAGCCTAACTACTTGCCAACCCTGATTCTTTTAATAATTAAACTATAATTTCATTTACCACTAAGTTTGAATTAAGACCTACAATAATTATCCCTGGGCCAGAAATATAAAACACATTTTTTATCAAAATCGAAAACAAAAAAAGTTCGGGATTTCAGAATTTTTGGGTTTCGGGATTTTTGGGGCATTACAACTCTACCCCCTAAAAGAAATTTCATCCTCGAAATTTAACTTGATCAAACAGTTGAGGATATTGACGTCGCATCACTTCTTCAGGTTCCCAAGTAGCCTCCTCAGCCTTGTGATTCCGCTAAAGTACTTTGACCAATAGAACGGACTTCCTTCTCAGTACTTTGATATCTTGACCAATTATTTGTATGGGCTCTTCCTCGAAAGTTAGGCCTGGCCTAACCTCAATTTCTTCCACTACCACGACATGTAAAGGATCTGAGCGATACTGCCTTAGCATGGAAACATGAAACACATTGTAGATCTGGCTTAGTTCAGGAGGTAACTCCAGCTGATAAGCGATTGGCTCAATCCGTCTTACCACCCAATATGGCCCAATGAACCTTGGGCTTAGCTTCCCCTTTCGTCCAAACCTTAACACTTTCTTCCACAGAGAGACCTTCAAAAAAACTATGTCTCCTACTGGATACTCTATTTCTCGACGCTTAAGGTCAGCATATGACTTCTACCTATCCGAGGCCTCCTTCAAATGATCCCGAATCAATTTTACCTTATCCTCAATATCGATTACTAACTTAGGCCCCAAAACTCTCCGTTCGCCCAACTTCGTCCAACATGTTGGAGTTCGACACCTTCGCCCATATAGTGCTTCATATAGAGCCATCCCAATGCTTGCTTGGTAGCTATTATTGTATGCGAATTCGGCTAACGATAAATAGTCCTCCCAACTACCTTGGAACTTAATCACGCATCCCCTCAACATATCTTCCAACACTTGGATCACCCTTTTTGACTGTCCATCAGTTTGAGGGTGGAAAGCAGTACTGAAATTCAACCTAGTACCCAACGCCTCATGTAGCTTCTTCCAAAATCGTGAAGTGAAACGTGGGTCCCTATAAGATATTATAGAGACTAGCACTCCATGCAATCTTACAATCTCTGCCACATATAGCCTAGCCAACTTTTGCAACAGTAATCGGTGCGAACCAGTACAAAATGGGAAGACTCGATCCACTATAACCCATATCGAGTCTTTCTTAGTAGGCGTCTAGGGTAGCCCATTAACAAAGTCCGTAGTGATCCTTTCCCACTTCCAAAGTGGAATCTTCATTGGCTGAAGCAATCCCGAAGGCAACTGATGTTCCGCTTTCACCTTTTAACAAACCAAGCATTTACCTATGAACTTCATAACCTTGCGCTTAAGTCCAGGCCACTAATAAAGCTCAAGCAAATTCTGATACATCTTATTTTCGCCAGGATGCGTTGTGTAGAGACCGCTATATGCTTCCCGCAGAATAGACTGCCTTAGATCATCTTCCTTTGGTATACACATTCTCCCACGGAAACACAATACTCCTTCACCATTTATCCCAAAGTCCGATGTCTCCCCACTCCCCACTTGTTTAAAGTGAGCACACAAAGTCTCATCCACTAATTGCTTACTTCTTATCTGCTCGACCCACACCGATTTTACTTGAAGCTCAGCTAACAAGCTACTGTCATCCAACAAGCTTAAACGGGCGAGCATAGTTCTCAAGTTTGACTTAGCCCTACGGCTTAACGCATCGGCTACCACATTCACTTTGCCAAGGTGGTATTCAATCGTACAATCATAATCCTTCAATAATTCCACCCACCTACGTTGCCTAAGGTTTAGCTCCTTTTGGGTAAGGAGGTACTTCAAACACTTGTGGTCCAAATAAATTATGCACTTCTCCCCATATAAGTAATGCCTCCATATTTTGAGCACGAACACCACCGTAGCTAGCTCCAAATCATGGGTTGGGTAATTCACCTCGTGAGTTTTAAGTTGTCATGACGTATACGCAACCAACTTTCTTTCTTGTATCAATACACATCTTAAGCCCACATGTGACGCGTCACTATAAACTGTAAACTCCTTCCCAGGCATTGGCTGAATCAATACAGGGGCCTCATTTAAAACTTTCTTAAGTTTCCCAAAACTCTCTTACGGCTTGTCCGTCCAAACAAACGGTACCCCTTTCCTCAACAACTTAGACAAGGGGGCAGCAATTATGGAAAAGCCCTAAAAAAACCGTCTATAGTATCCTGCCAAGCCCAGAAAACTTCAAATTTTTGATATTGTCTTGGGTGTTTTCCAGTCTAACACCGCTTCAATTTTCCGAGGATCCACCTTAATCCCCTTGGCTGACATCACATGTCCTAGAAAAGTAACCTCCCTTAGCCAAAATTCATACTTACTGAATTTGACATACAACTGTTTCTCCCTTAAAGTCTGCAACACCATCCTTAAGTGTGCATCATGCTCATCCTCATCTTTTGAGTACACCAAAATGTCATCTATAAAGACTACCACAAACCGATCCAAGTAGGGTTGGAAAACCTGATTCATGAGATCCATGAAAGTGGCAGGTGCGTTCGTCAGCCCGAAGGGCATCACCAAGAACTCGTAGTGCCCATAACGAGTTCTAAAAGCTGTCTTATGAGCATTCACCTCCTTCACCCTCAATTGGTGATATCCCGAATGCAGGTCAATCTTCGAGAAAACAGAAGTTCCCCTAAACTGATCAAAAAGATCATCAATTCTCGATAGAGGGTACTTGTTTTTAACAGTTAACTTGTTTAACTGTCGATAGTCGATGCTTATTCGCAAGGTTCCATCCTTCTTCTTCACAAATAACGCTTGTGCTCCCCATGAAGACACACTTGGTCGTATGAATCCTCGATACAATAATTCCTGAATTTGTGCCTTAAGTTCCACCAACTCTTTTGGTGCCATTCGATAAGGAGCGATAGACACCGGAGTCATCCCAGGTAACAACTAGATTCCAAATTTCACTTCTCTGTTGGGTGGCAACCCAGGCAGCTCCTCGGGAAAGACATCTAGAAATTTCCTAACTGTTATCAACTCCTTAACAGTAAGGCTCTTAGCCTCCGTATTACTAATATAAGCCAAAAAGGCTTCGTATCCCTTTCGTACTAACTTCTCAGCCCTTAATGCCTAAATCACGTTCGACAGATAGTTCCGATGTTCACCAATCACCACTACTTCCTTATCCTCCGCCGTTCTTAACACCATTCACTTTGCATCACAATCCAAGGTGGCTCGGTGCTTCACCCGCCAATTCATACCTAAGATTAAGTCAAATTAGCTAAACGGCAGTTCCATCAAACCCGCTAAGAAGGTAACCCCTTGGACAACAAAGGGTACCTCCTTAAACATCTTATTCACTCCTACAGACTACCCTAACGGACTTATCACAGTCATCTCATTCGCAATAATCTCAAACATATCACCCAAAGACGAAGTCTTATTACATGCAACATATGAATGCGTCGATCCAATATCAATCAAGGCTGTGTAAGATAACTCATATATAAAGAATATACTCGTTATCACATCTGAGGCATCCTTGTCTTCTCGACGACGAGCAGCATAAACCAAAGCTGGCTGTCTCGCCTCAGCATGGCCCGCATTTTCACCTGGTGCTCCGCGTCCATGTCCATTGCCGTTACCGCCCCTAGCCTGTCCACGACCCCTTGGTGGCTGAGCACCTCCTTGACCCACTACTGGCTCTCGACCTATCATTCGAGGGCAATCATTGATCCTATGCTCCATAGACCCACAAGCGAAACAAGCTCCCATTTTCTTCCAATACTCACCTCCATGCCTTCTCCCACAATCAGCACAAGGTAGCACCCTGGATTAGCAGCAGGGGGCCATGCTCTAACTGGCCCATTATTTCTGGCCCTAGCCCTAGGCCTCTGTCTAACACCCGGGGTCTCAGCCTCCCTCTTATTCTTACCCATTTTCTTCTCCCGGTTTAGGCGCTCAGTGTGTTTTACCTCCTCTTCTATCTTTGATTTCTCCACCAATTTCGAGAAAACTCATTCCCTTTGTGGAGATATCAGCACTCTGAGGCTATCTCTTAATCCGTCCTCAAACCTAATGCAACGCTCATAGTCCGTTGCCACCATTACCCTTGCATACCTATTAAGGTGTAGAAACTCCGCCTCATACTCCACCATCGATTTATTACCTTGGGTCAAGTTCAGGAACTCCTTCCTTCTAGCATCCACATAGCTTGTACCCACATACTTCCCCTAGAATGCAACTTTGAAAAACCCCCAAGTGACCCGCTCCAGTTGGGTACCCTCTTTCACCGTCAGCCACCACTAGTAGGCTTCTTCCTTAAGTAGTGACACGGCTCCTTTTAGCTTTTGCTCCGGTGAACAATCCAGGTCCTCCATTATCCTTTCGGTGGCCTCCAACCAATACTCTGCCACGTTAGGAGCCACGCCAGCTATGCCCTTAAAGATCTCAGCCCCATTTGATCGAAGTCGCTTCAGAATGGATCCCCGATTTCCAGTGCCATTGTTGGGCCCAGCGACCCTTTTCAAAATTCTCAGCATTGCCTGTGACAATGCATCTTCCCCCACGGCCCGATCATACGGTCTATTCCCCGCCATAGGTGAGGCCGGAGCCTCTTCTACTCCAATATCGGGCATATGGCCCGATGCCGACGATTCAGCCCTAACACTTTCGCGACCTCGGCCACGGCCTCTTGCACCTCTTCTAGCATTCATCGTTGATTCGCGTATTATCTCGATTAGAAATTTTATGAAGTTTTAGTTAGTTTAATAATTACATCGATGTTTTATGAAAATATTTAAAGAGAAGATTGTTTTCGAAAATCCTCTACAGTTTCTAGATCCTACGGGCTTTAGTTCCATTCTAACAATCATTTAAAGTAGCCCTCTAACTTTTTACTATATAACAATTTAAACAAACTTAAGAATAAAAATACTTACTTGGTTCGACATCGAAGGCTCAGTGTGCCGCATAGCAAGATTTCCCTTTTTCCAAAACATTGTGATCCAAAATATTTTTAAAATCCAAATAGTAAGTATAAAAGAGAAACCAAATAATAATAAGGCCCAATTCACAGCCCGAGTTTTATAACCTAGGCTCTGATACCATTAAATGTAACACCCTAAACCCGACTTAGACACTATGGCCGAATCTGGTGTGTCACATTGAAGTGTTTTAGCAAAAACCGTGTTTTCATTGAAATCCCTTCTTAAAATAAAAGAAACCCTAATTCACTTTAAAAAAAACACCTTCAGTTATGAAAGTCTTGTTTAAAACATTTGATTAAAAAAAATTAGTTGCAGAAACGTAGAAAATATACTATAATTTAAGAAATCCATGTTCAACTTCTTACAATTACAATGAAAATAATAGTAATTTAAGTAATAAAAACACAATGAAAACGTTATTACAATCTGGTCTAGAACATACTTAAAAAGAAATAAAACTTAAATGCTTAAAAAAAAAAACCCAAGTTCAAATCATCTTGCTAGCTGGCCACCCAGCGTCCCTCCAAACATCGAGCCTTCTACTGAGCATCACCTGAAAATAAAATAAAAGAGGGGGTGAGTTTTTGCAAACTCAGTGTGTACAACCCTCGAAGAAAACAAGCATTAAAAAAAAAACCATCATTCATCATTCATGCAATGCAATCCCATCCAAATTATCCATCCACTACACACCAACTCCGTCTCCTGTCACACTATGTTGGGATATAAATATCGACCCACACAACCCACACACCATGGTAGCCCGGTTGCGGAACTACCTTCATTTACATATTGGGCTTTAAAAGCCGTCGGTGGATCCACGATTGTCAAGCAACCATACGATCCTCATATACTTCCTCCATTCCATAATTCCCAACCTATATGCAAGCTAAGCAGAATATCATATGTATGCATGTCGCATCCACAAAACTTACATTCAACACCTAGGGGTATTTTGGTCATTTTTGCCCTTAGGGGAATTTCGATAATTTTATCTTAATTACGGATTTCACTTATCTTGGCCCATTAACAAGTCCCGTGAGCTAAGATGAACGAATACTATGCACCAGGTAGGATTCCAAAGAAGAGGAGGTGGGACATTAAGACCGCTTAAATACCAAGCTCTCCTTAGATCCAATCCTAGACATGCATATACCCGTTGCCACACCTTAACCCTTTGACTTGTCCACAGTCGCAATATATTAATTAAGTCTTATGTGGATATCATATACTAGGCCCAAAACCCCTTACAAGCCCAAACAATTTTACATACATGTATCTGGCCCATTAAGCCCAATCATATTCATATGGCCTATTAGGCCCAAATCACTTGTATATGGCCCATTAGGCCCAAATCACATTTATATGGCCTGTTAGGCCCAATCACATTCATATTCATGCTCACATACAAATTCCTATCATAAAGCATCAATATTCAGTTTTTTCCTATTATGGGCCCAACAGTCCATCGAGCCCATTTAGCCCATTCCGTCCCATATGGCCAAATTACACCTTAAGTCCACGACATCGCCTGGGGCCTCAGGCAACCTATCGGTTTCCCCCTTACGAGTGTTCGTGCACTCGCAAGATTACCGTAGCCAAACTTTTGGCTTTTCAGTATTTCGGCTTTTGCTGATTCATTGTGTGCGTGCAGTGTATGTACACACCTAGTAAGCAAGCATGATGCGATCTCCTTAGCCCAAACGTACAATCGATATCACTTAAAGATTAATCATATGTACTTATCGATTACTTTACCAAAAGCCGAAATCTCACTTTAACCTTACCTGAATGCCAAGCCTTTACTAGCTGTTACTTTGATCACTAAACACGCGTATTTCTCAGATCTGAAGAGCAAATCGATAGGAATCCAAAAATGAGATCTAACACTAATTCCCTACCAAAGTCGATTAGAAAGAAATGAGGGACCGAATACTCAATACTTATCAAAAACCGATTGGGAGAGCGAACACTTACACTAGAATCAACTTGGTGGAAAGAGTAGTGGCAGCACCAAGGGTATTCGGCTCTTAGAGATTTGAATGGCAACAATTGTTTACTCGGCACCAAAGAAGAGAGGAAGAAGAATCGGCTAAAGCAAAGAAAAGTATTGAGTAGAGGAGGGATAAGAATTCGACACAAAGAAAGAAAAAAGAAAAAAAAGGTTTTCGGCTTTTTAGAGAAAAGGGTTTCTGGCACAAAGTGAAGGGAAATTCATCATTAGCTTTTCAACCCTTCCATTCGGCACCTATTTATAGCCATATAGCCGAATTCTTCAAGCCCAAGTTCCCAATTTGGCTCCACTTACTCCTCTCTTCTCATCTCCTTATTTTTCTCCCTAATAACCCCTTGATCATTTCCTTAATTTTCTCTTTTGAACACACCCCTTAGAGTCCATCTTCACACCAATTCCATCCTTCTAGAAGGCCAAAATTAAACTCTAAAAATAATAAGATAGGATTCGAACCTTGGACCCCCTTGCTAGCTACTAACGCCACCTCACTACACCTTATGTGGCGTCAATTAGCCACTCCACCGCAGGCTCTTTTTGTGTTCAATTATTTCTTCATTTATTCAAAAGCCCGCCTACTTGTCTACCCTGATTCTTTTAATAATTAAATTATAATTTCTTCTACCCCTTAATTCGAACTCAACCTTAGCTAAGACCTACTAAAATTATCGCTTGGATAAGAATATTAAACACAATTTTTATCAAAATCGAAAATAAATAAAATTCAGGATTTTGGGATTTTGGGATTTCAGGATTTTTTTTTCTTTTTTTTGGGGCGTTACACCCCATACCCGTGTGAATTAAATTCTAAATTCGAACCTACATGGGTTTTTACACAACCTGACACACGTTCGTGTCTATAGCCCGTGTCCCTTACACGGCCATGACACGCCGGTGTCCAAAAACCTTGACATTTTGTTTCTGATGTCAGCATCTAACAAGGGGCACACGACTAAGGCACACGCTCATGGCCAGAGGTCGTGTCCTCCACACGGCTGAGACACACGACCGTGTCTCTGCCCTTGTGTTTACTACCATCCATACTGACTTGAAAATTTTACGTGCAGGGGACACACGGCCGAACCACATGCCCATGGGTCTAGCCATGTGTCACACATGCCCTAGACACACGCCTGTGTTTCTACCCATGTGGACAATATGAGGCTATCTACCAAGCTTTTTGCCACCCTGAAACACAATCTAATGTCAACCAACATTTGAAAATCTAACTTAATATGATTTCTCAGCCAAACAACCATAGCTAAGGCTTATGTACATTTCATATATTCAAACATGCCATCAATTTCACATTCATGAAAGACTATCTTGCATTCATATGATAACTTTCAAAATTAGCCATTTTTCATGGCATTATACAAAATGAGTCAAATGCTAAAGTAAGGCATCACATTTGGCCAATTAACAGTGACACAAAACTCAAAAGTCTAAGTTCTTATACATGCCATACTCAAAATATTATGTCTAATTATACCGAGTGCTTCAGCTGATAGTGTGATCGATACCTCTGACATCTATTGATCCTTAAGCTAATTAGGCGGCATTATAAGAAAATAGAAAGGAGAGGAAGTAAGCAGTAAGCTTAGTAAGTTGCATGCAATAAACGTAGCAACAACTTTACCATTCATCATCATGCTCATAGTACTAAAGTAGGCATAAGCACAACTTACTCATCATTATCCAGCACATTTCACATAGCATTATTAAGCTCACATCTCATACAGTTCAATAGGTACTTGTACCACTCACAACATGGTTATACTTTTCTCATTTAACTAAAACTGTAACTCTCACCGTTGAACCATTCGGAATGCTATCGGATATTCACTATGCCTTAAACATAGGGTGTAATGCCGATGCCATATCCAAGACATGGTCTTACACTGGCTCATCCATCAAGCCGATGCCATGTCCCAGACATGGTCTTATACTGACTATCGAAATCGAGACCGATACCATGTCTCTGACATGGTCTTACACTGGCTCATCCATCAAGTCGATGCCATGTCCCAGGCATGGTCTTACACTGACTATTTAAATCGAGACCGACACCATGTCTCTGATATGGTCTTACACTGGCTCTCACATCTTCGTGCCGATGCCATGTCCCAGACATGGTCTTACACTAACACCTCTATACGTACCAATGCCATGTCCAAGACATGGTCTTACACTGACACATCTCATAGTCGATGCATGTCCCAGACATGTCTTACACTGGCTTACATCTTGAGGCCAATGCATGTCCCAGACATGTCTTACACTAGCTATCGTCTCAATGTCGATGCCATGTCCCAAACATGGTCTTACACTGGCTCTCATAATGTGGCCGATGCATGTCCCAGACATGTCTTACACTAGCGCACAAATGACCTAAATGTCGTGGCACGAATATCCGATTTGTTCCTAAGGTTCACCTGGGAGTTCTATTATCTCAATTATCATCATGTAATTTCATTACCACAATTAAACAATTTATGCTATATCAATTCAAACACATATAATAATAGTGTAGTTGTGTTATTTATATACAACTTACCTCGGCACTTAAAATGGGGCGACTAGTTGATTTAATCTATTTGCTTGGCCTTCCCCTGGTCTAGGTTCAGATTTTGTATCTCTTGATCTAAAATGGAAAAATTTAGTCATCAAATCATCAATTAGATCTAAATGCTTAATAATTTATAATTTGGGCAAAATGACCATTTTTCCCCTAGACTTTAACAAAATGACTATTTTATCCTTAGGCCCGAAAATTAATTTTTATCGGGTTTCCTTATTAGTCAAGCCTAACCGACCATTTATCTCTCTTATGACAACCCTATATTTCCAATATTTTACAACATTACTATCTATTTTACAAACTTTACAAAATGGTCCTATTAGGGTTTTCATGATAAGTCTCTTCACAAAAGTTGTTTATTTCACAACCATGATTCAATTTCTTCCATAAAATTTTAGAAAACAACATGAACACTCTCATGGTAAAACCCTAGACTTTCAACCATTTTACAAAATAGCCTCCTCATTTGAAAACTCATGTAACAAGGGTTCTAAAAATACAAAAATCATCAAGCAAGACCATCAAAATCACTTGCTTGAGAGGATTACAAGTTGCTGAAAATTTCAAGCTTTCAAACCCGAACAATGGCTGAATTTTTGGTGGAGAAGAAATGGTGAAAAGGGATGACATCATCTTTCTTTTATTTTATTTCTATTTTAGTCAAATAAGCTACCAAAACCCACCTACTTTGACTTTTTGACCATTCTTGTCCCCATGGCCGGCCAAGCGCTCTTTTTAGGGTCTATTTGCCTTTTAAAGACCCTCAATTTTGGTTTTCTAGCCATTTGACACCCTTAGCTATCAAAATAGGACTTTTGCACTCTATACGATTTAGTCCTTTTTTGCGATTAAGCTTTCAAACGCTAAAATTAATTCACCAAAATTTTCATGCATCTTTATAATCATGTCATCACACATAAAATAATATTAAAATAATTTCTACGACTTCAAAATAGTGGTTCTGTAACCACTGTTCCGTCTAGCCCTAAAATCGGTCTATTACAGCTCTTTCAGCGGGAGCAGGCGCGTTACTTTCAACATCATCTGCCACTGTTCTATCGAGATCCATTTACTATATGAATACACATTTTTAAATCGTCAGGAGTCGTCACACTATCATAATATATGTATGACATGTACAGCTAAACTCATACACATGCTACGTTAGTCCGAGAAACGATTAAACCGTAGCTTTGATACCACTAAATGTAACACCCCTTACCAATATCTGACACCAGGACAGGGTTCGAGGCATTACCAGACTTAAACGTAAACAAACATGCTAAATCGAGCCATAAAATTTTATTCAAATCAAATTCATTCATACATATGTAAATTCTCCCTTATATGGGTCTACGAAGCCCAAAACATAAACTGGCAGTGGTTCGGGACTAAACTGAGAACTTTAAAAAACGTTGGAAAAACTTAGAAAATTTTCCCACTTTGGAGAGTCACACGCCCATGTGGGTAGGTCGTGTGGTCACACACGTCTGTGTGGCTTGGGACACACCTGTGTCCTCAGCTCGTATAACTCTCTGACTAAGACATCATCACCCAAATAAGATCACACGGGCAAGTCACATGCTCGTGTGCTTAGGCCCGTGTGGCAAATTAAATTCCAAAATTAAGTGCAAACTTCACACTGCCTGGGCACACGCCCATGTTCTAAGGTCGTGTCCTCTACATGGCTGAGACACACGGCCGTGTCTCTGCCTGTGTTTACTATTGGGCATTCTATTTTACCTAATTAGGGTGCAGGGGACACACGGCCGAATCACACGCCCATGGGGCAGACCATGTGTCATACACGGCCTAGACACACGCCCGTGTGTTTATCCATAAGGACAACTTTGAGGCTATTTTCCAACCCATTTGTCACCCTTAAATGCTCACTTACTCACAAATTTTTGATAGCATGCAACACAGTATTTTTAGTCACTCAAATACTCATAAACATGATTAATCCATGACTTTGTATTGTCAACATATCACATACTCAAACCATCATACTTTTATATGGCATTCCACACCAATTTCATATTTGTTCATCCTTATCAACCTACCTTTAATCTACTCATTTATACCATAACTTTGGCCATACCTATTAGTCACATTTTATTCATTAAGCATATGTGCCATTTATCTCATCCATTACTAATAAGCAACCACCAACCACATCAAATGCATAAACACATTGCATGAAAGCATAATTAATTAGGGTTACAACCTAAATAATCAATATGAGCCACCTCTCATGACCATATACAAAATGAATCACAATACCATTATAAGCCAACACATTTGGCTAATCAATATGACACATAACAAAAAGGCCAAGTCCCTATACATGCCATACTAAAAATGTTGAGACTGACTATACCTAATTTTCCAATTGATAGTGTGATCGAAAACTCCGACGTCCTCCAATCCCCGAGCTAGCTTGGTGACACTATAAGAAAAGGGGGAAGGAAGGGGGTAAGCTTTAAAGCTTCGTAAGTTCATATGCAAATAAAATGCAATTTAAACAAGCATTAATCATACATTTAACATATTGAACATAATCTTGCATTTTATTATCAAATCACTTAAATTTATTCTTCATATATATATATATATTCTTACCACAAGTTCATCATATCCCATGGTATTCTCATGAGTTCGATGTACATACCTATGCCCACTTGTACATAATAACTTACTTTCTCGTCTTTGACATATTTAGTAAGATTACCCATTGAACTTCTCTTTGGACTACCAGTTGAACACTTGGAATACCATGGGATACATCGGAATCTCACACCTAAGTTCCCTATATGTAGCCAACGCTACCTCATATCACATATCACATGTTGCTCGCTTTAGAGCTACTCATAGGTCTGCTCACACAAGCTATCAGTAAGGATGTAGCTAATGGGCTGCTCACACAAGCTATCAGGTATCCGCAACACATGTTGGACTACCCAGCCACCGGTAGAACATACAAGACCATCACCCGGAACCCCATAACATGTGTCACATATATCATGAGCTCAGACCACATAACTCATGAGCTCAAATCGCATAGTTCCTAGTCACATGTCACTTGTATCCTAAACTATTCCTAAGGTTCAAACGAGATTCTTCTATTCCACATTTCTTTTGAACTTGTTCGTAATGTCGATTTCAATATCCATAGTACCAATTGTATACTCATGAAATAATCAAAGTTTAATTCATAATAAAATTTAAGCATTAAACACATGATACAACATCACATTAATTATATATATACTTACCATACATAAAATATTAAAGCATTTAAAGTATGGTACATATTGCATAATTTGCATACGAACTTACCTCGGTACAAAATGATAGAAATGAGCCTAATCCTTGTAAATCTTGTTTTCCCCCGATCAAGACCCGAATCATATTTTTCTTGATCTATAATGCGAAATTTAGCTTGTTCAATACACACATTGTTTGAATTGACCTATAATTCATACTTTTGTAAAATTACCTTTTTACCTCTAAATTTACACTTATTTACACTTTAGTCCCTAGGCTCGTAAAATGAAATGCATGCATTTTCTTGGTTACCAAAGCCTAGATAATTCATATTCTAACTCATATCAGCACACATTTCTCATTAAATCACATTTCTACTACCCATTTCTTCATCTTTTACAAATAAGTCCTTTTTAGGTGTTTTCACTAAAAATCACTTAGTAAAAGATGTTCATCACACATCAAACTTTCATATTCTTCCATTAAACATCAAAATACAAGCATGTCACACATGGGTCAAATTTCAAACATGAACACTAGCTCAAAATATGGCTAGAAATAGGTAGATATACAAAGAATACTAGGATGCACTTACTTTTGAGCTTGAAAAGATGAACAAAACCTTAGCTATGGCTCTTGGAAATTTCAGCTAGCACTTGAAGAAGATTAGAAAATTTTGACTTATTTTCCCCTTTTTATTCTTTTGTTAACCAAATGACAAAAATGCCCTTAGGGCCTTTCTTTCCAATTTTTCTTATTCATGCCCATTTTTGTCCAAAATTTTAGAACTTGGTCAAATTTCTATTTAAAGACCTCTAATTAATAATCCAATGCAATTTCATGCTTAAATCTTCTAGAACACAAGTTTTGCAATTTATCAATTTAGTCTCTAAAGTCAAATTGGACACCTTAGGCATAGAATTTCTTCATGAAAACTTCACACAAACATGAAATCTTATCATAAACCATCAAATAATCAAAAAATAATAATTGTACTTTAGATTTGTGGTCTCAAAACCACCGTTCTAACTAGACCCTAATTCAGGATGTTACAGCTTGTAGGTGTGAACTTGAATTCGGTGAAAGAAATGGATGGAAATTGGCCTATTTCTTGTTCACAAGGCCTAAGAGACTGGCGTGTATCTTAGCCGTGTGTGACACACGACCATGCGACACAACCGTGTGTCCCCTATAGGTTTTAAAGGGATACAAGTCACGCAGTTACATGGCCTAGCACACGGCTTGGAAAACAGGCGTATGAGGCCATTTCGAGAGTTACACGGCCTGGCATACAAGCGTGTGGCTTGGTCATGTGACCCAAGTCAGAGAGTTACATGGGTTGGGACACAGCCGTGTGTCCCCACTCCGAACGTCCACATGGCCTGAGACATGAGCATGTGTCTCAACCATGTGAGTCACACGGCCGTGTGACCCCTACAGTGTGAAATTTTTTTATCTTTTTCCATAAAATGCTATATGTTTCCAATTTAGTCCTAAATCATTTCTAAAGTGTTTCTAAGGCCTTGAGGGCTTGAATAAGAGACAATAAGCATGTGTTTGAATGAGTTATGCTATGATTTATGAAATGTTTGGAAATTTATGATTTCAAGTTAAGTTCTTACAATAATGCTTCGTAACCTTATTCTGGCGACGGATACGGGTAAGGGTGTTACATTTAGTGGTATCAAAACAATACAGTTTAATTGATTCTTGGACTAAACATAGCGTGTACGAGTCTAGAAATACATGTCATTATATAACTTGTGATAGTGTGATAGATCCTGACTACTTTTGAATTATACTTTCATATGGAAATAACATCCAACCGAGTTGACTCCGATGAAGTTGAAAGTAACGCATAAGCCTTCGCTCATAGAGCAGCGTCGAGTGGCACGAGGGCCGAAGAGGAGAGGCTAAAGAAGCCTTATTCTATATGATGAACGAATGGTTTATCGAGTTCGTACGAACCAACTTGATGGCTCAATGACCTTCACCCCCACCTGTTCCTCAACTTGTCCTCGTAGTTCCTCAGGGTTTAGAATTGATGTGAGTTAGTAAGCCGCCAGTTGATAAAATTCATAAATATAAGACTGAAGAATTTAGAGCTACAGCTGAAGATGACTTGAAAAAAGCTGAGTTTTTGTTAGAAAACACAATTAGGGTTTTGGTAAATTATCTTGTACACCGGCAGAATGTGTAAAATGTGCCATTTCCCTATTGAAAGATTCAGCTTATCAGTAGTGGAACACTTTGGTATTAGTGGTACTGAGAGAGCGAGTTGACTAGGGATTTTTCCAAACCTAGTTTCAAAAAAAGTACATAAGTCAGAGATTTCTTGACCAAAAACACAAAAAGCTTCTGAAGCTTAAACAGGGTCGAATGATAGTGTTTGAATATGAAAGGGAATTTGTTTGACTGAGCAAGTACACCCAAAAATGTATACCAACCGAAGTTTCCATCTGTAAATGGTTTGGAGACTGGTTAAATGAAGACATAGAGCTGTTAGTCAGGATACTTGAATTGAAAGAATTTGTTGTTTTAGTTGACCGAATGCATAAGGCTGAAGAGCTTAGCAAAGAAAAGAGAAAAGCTTATTATGAAGCTTGAGATTTGAGAAAGAGATCATCGGGAAAGTCATATCAGCCATTATTGAAGAAGTCGAAAGAACATTATAATTGTTTGATAGTTTTAGTGGGATATTCCAGTAGAGATAGAGGTAAATAGCATGTGAGTTCAAAACCTCAAGCTACATTTGTTGCGAGCGTAGGCAGTGTTAATGGCAATAAGCCCGATTGTCATCAGTGTGGATGACGACATTTTGGTGAGTGTAAGATGAAAGATGGGGTGTGTTTCAAATGTGGTTCATATAAACATTTTATCTGAGACTGCCTTGAGAGGTCCAAAAAAGAAAAGGCTTAGACTGATCGACCGAGTAATATAGCTGCAAGAGGGAGACCGCCAAGGAACCTGGAAATGTGGGTAATAGCCGCAGTGGGACCAAGGACTCTGCTGTCAAATCTGTGGCACGAGCACTAGCAAGAGCTTATGCGATCCATGTATAGGAGGAAGCTTCTGTGCCAGATGTTATTACTGGTATATTTTCAATCTTTGACACTGGTTTTACTGCTTTGATTGATCTGGGATCAACAGATTTGTATGTATGCACGAATCTAGTGTTAAGTAAGAATTTACTTGTTGAGTCCACTGAATTCGTGGTTAAAGTAACAAACCCCTTAGGTCAGTATGTACTAGTTGATAAGGTTTGTAAAACTGTCATTTGATGATTCGAGGTTGTAACTTTTTGACCAATTTGATGCTATTACCATTTGATGAGTTTGACATGATTTTGGGTATGGATTGATTAACTTTGCATTATGCCATTATGAACTGTAGACGAAAGCTTATTGTGTTAAAGTATCAGAATGGTCAAAAGCTTCAGACTAAATAAGACAAACTGGATAGTATGTCTACTGTTATTTGGGCTATGTAAGCACAGAGATATATTAGAAAAGGTTGTGATGCATATTTTTCTTACATATTTGATGCTAGAGTTTCTGAGTTGAAGCTAGAATCGGTTGAAGTAGTCTGTGAGTATCCAAATGTGTTTCTAGAGGAGTTACCCAGATTACCGTCGATTCGAGAGTTCGAGTTCACATTGAGTTACTACCAGGAACATCTTTGATACCAATAGTTTCGATACCGATAGCTCCTTACAGAATGACACCTATAGAGTTAAAAGAGTTGAAAGTGCAGTTGCAAGAGTTGACAGATAATGATTGTGCTCGACCTAGTTTCTCACCTTGGGGTGCACCAGTTCTATTTGTTAAGAAAAAGGACGGATCTATGTGATTGTGTATTGACTATCAACAACTCAACAATGTCACAGTCAAGATTAAGTATCCATTATCATGTATTGACGATCTGCTTGATTAGTTGAAAGGTGAAACAGTATTCTCAAAGATTGACCTTTGTTCTTGTTATTATTAGTTGCGTGTTAAAGAATCAGATGTGCCAAAGATTGCATTCAGAACCAGGTATAGACATTATGATTTTATTGTGATGTTGTTTAGTTTGCCTAATGCACCTACAGTATTTATGGATTTGATGAACATAATTTTTAGACCATATTTAGACAGATTTGTCATGGTATTCATTGATGATATCTTGATTTAATCATGAGATAAGACAGAGCATGTTGAGCATTTGAGAATTGTTTTGCAAACATTGCGTGAAAAGAAATTATTTGCTAAGTTTAGCAAATGTGAATTCTAGCTTTGGGAAGTCAAATTTCTGGGAGATGTTGTATCAGCCGAGGGCATCAGAGTTGATCCGAGCAAAATTTCAGTAGATGTTGATTAGAATCCTCCAAGAAATATATCTGGGGCTAGAAGTTTCTTGGGATTAGCCAGATAGTACAAAAGGTTCATTAAGTCTTCTCGATGATTGCTACACCGATGACGAGATTATTGCAGAAAGATGTTAAGTTCGAGTGGTTTGAGAAATGACAGCAAAGCTTTGATCAATTAAAAGCATTGTTAACCAAGGCATCAGTGTTAGTTCAGCCAGAATCGGGTAAAGAATTTGTAATTTATAGTGATGCAGCTTTAAGTGGTTTGGGCTGTGTCTTGATGCAAGATGGCAAAGTGATAGCGTATGCTTTCAGACAGTTAAAAATGCACGAAAAGAATTATCTGATGCCTAATTTATAACTTGCAGCTATAGTGTTTGTGTTGAAGGTTTGGTGACACCATTTATACGACGAAAAATGTCATATCTTTACAAATCATAAAAGCTTAAAGTGTTTAATTTCGCAGAAATATCTGAATTTGAGACAGCGCAGATGGCTCGAGCTATTGAAAGACTATGATTTTGTAACAACCCGATTTTGGGCCTAGTTAGAATAGTGGTTTTGAAACCACTAACCCGAGGTTAAAGAAAATTTTTTATATCATTTTTTGTGTTTTAGCATGATTATATGAGTGCATGAAAATTTTGGTGAATCAGTTTTAGCGATTGTGAGTTTAATTGCGAAAAAGGACTAAATCGCATAAAGGAAAAAAGTTTTTTTTATGAGCAAATGGTGTTAAATAGCTAGAGAATCATAATTAAGGGTCTTAAAAGGGCAAATAGACCCATTCTAATAAGGGTGGTCGGCCATAGAGACAAAGAAAATGAAATGGTCAAAGGTTAGGCGAAATTTGGTGAACTAATTTAACTTGAAATAAAATAAAATAAATAGAAAAGGATATCACCTTTCATCTTCCTCCTCTCCACCAAAATTTTCAGCAAAATAAGGGTTTTGGAAGCTTGAAATTTCAGTAACTATTCACCCTTGCAAGTAAGTGATTTTGGTGGTCTTTCTTAATGATTTGTGTACTTTTGGAGCCCTTATAGCTTAAGCTAACTAATGGGGGGACTATTTTGCAGAATGGTTGAGAGACTAGGGATTTTCCTTGAGAGTGTTCATGTTGTTTGCTGAATTTTCATAGAAGAAAATAAATCATGGTTGTTAAATAAACAACTTTTGTGAAAGGGGTTTTCATGAAAACACCTAAATGGGCTATTTTGTAAAGCCTGTAAAATAGGTGGTAATTGTGAGAAATGTTTGAAATTTTGAGTTGCTATAGGTATAAAAAGAGTTCGACTATTAATGAGAAAACTCGATAAAAATTGATTTACAAGCCTAAGGTCAAAATCATAATTTTTGTAAAGTCTTAGGGAAAAACGGTCATTTTGTTGAATTTTAAATTGTAGTATGTTTTTATTAATGTGATGATTAAATGGGTGAAATTTTATTATTATAGATCAAGAAATACACAATCCGGACCTAGGCCAGGGAAAAGCCAAGCAAGCAGATTAAATACAATTAGTCGCCTACATTTTGTGTACCGAAGTAGGTTGTACGCAAATAATGTAACTTATCTGTATTTATGTATTGTATAATTAATATGGCATAAATTGTGGATTATTTCTGTGAATGTGCATGATGAGAATCGATGTAGTAGAGACTCCCGGTTGAACCTTAGAAATAATTTGGATATCCATGCCACGACATTTGGATGATGTGTGTGCTAGTGTAAGACCTGTCTGGGACATGGCATTGGCACTGATAGATGAGAGCCAGTGTAAGACCTGTCTGGGACACGGCATCAGCCTCAAGATATGCAAGCTAGTGTACGACCTCTCTAAGACATGGCATTGGCTTGGGGTGTGTCAATGTAAGGCCTGTCTGGGACATGGCATCGACATAGATAAGTGAGAGCTAGTGTAAGACCTGTCTAGGACATGGCATCGGCCTTGACTTATGGAAGTCAGTGTAAGACCTGCCTGGGACATGGCATCGACTTAGATGTGAGAGCTAGTGTAAGACCATTTTTGGAACATGGCGTCGGCATCGTACCCTATGTTTGAGACTTAGTGATTATCCTGTAGTATTCCAAATGGTTCAATGAGAAATTTACGGTTTATGTCAAAATGAACTTGTTGTGAGTGGTATAGGTACTTATATTAAACTGATGTTATATGAACTCTATTTTTGTTGTATGAATAGCGAGGAATGAACATGAGTAACTTGTGTTATGAACATTTACTCTTTGTGCGAGTTATGATATATTGGAAGTATGATCACATATGGTAACATGATTGTTATTTCGATATTTACATGCAACTTACTAAGCTTTGTGCTTACCCTTTTCCTTTTTATTCTCTTGTAGTGCTGCCAAATTAGCCCGTGGATCAAAGAACGTCGGAGGCATCGCTCACACTATTACTCGAAGCTTTTGGTATAGTTAGTTTTATTATCTTGAGTATGGCGTGTATAAGGATTGAGTCTTTTTGTCATGTGTCATATTGTTAAGCTAAACAATTGTGTTGGCTTAGGATGAAAACTTTCTTTTGTATAACGCCATGGTTAATGGCTAATATTCATTATTGATAATTGTAAATGATGATGCTTCCCTAGATGAACAAAATGTATGAATGGTCAAGTGCATGTTTGGTTGTTAGAGTGTTATGAGGTTTGCATTTAATTGTCATGTTGTGGTTGATTTAGTCTTATATTGCTGTGTGAATTGGAGATATTTGTTGTTGTGTAGTTTGCTGCAAGTAAGGGTGGCAAAAGGCTTGGTAGATAGCATTGTTTTGTCCAAATCGGTAGACACAAGGGCGTATGTCTATGCTATGTGCGACACACAGTCATCCCCATGGGCGTGTTGTCCGGCCGTGTGTCCCCTGCACCTTAAAATTTCAAGTCAGTATGCATGGTAGTAAACACACGGGTAGAGACACGACCGTGTGTCTCAGCCGTGTGAAGCCTGCACCTTAAATGTGAAATTAAATTCACCACACGGCCAAACACACAGGCGTGTGCCTTGGCCATGTGCCCGTAAATGGTTGCTAACATTAGAAACAAAATGTCAAGATTTTTGGACAGGGCCTATTATAGCCGTGTGAAGGACACAGGCCATGGATACGAACATGTGCCAGGCCGTGTGAAAACCCCTGTAGGTTCGAATTAAGAATTAATTCCATACGAGTTAGGGACACGGGCGCGTCCCGATGTGTTTAGGCCGTGTAAACTGCATGGGCCTTTAACACGGCCATGTCAAGAAGGCCACACAGGCATGTCGCCCTTTCCACACTGGAGTATGCCCCTATTTCAAGAGTCAATTTCCAGGGTTCTTTAAAGGACCCGGTTTGGTTCCAAATCATCCTTAAAGCTTGATTTGGGCCTCGTAGGCCCGTAATAAGGAATTCTAGACAAAGTTTGAAAACTTTTAAATTTGCTCAAGTTTTTATGATTTGTAAATGTTGGAATGCATGAGTTTAAGTTTCGTAATGCCTCGTACTCAGTCCCGGCCTCAGACTTGGGTAAGGGGTGTTACAGATTTGATCATTGATTATCATCTGGGAAAAGCTAATGTAGTTGTTGATGCTTTAAGTAGAAAGTCTCTATTTTCTTTGCGAGCGTTGAATATGCGATTGACATTTTTTGATGATAGTTCAATCTTAGTTGAGTTGAAATATAGATCAATGTTTTTACAATAGATTTATGAGGCTCAGGAATGCAATGACGAGTTGTTAGCGAAACGAAAACAGATTGAGTCAACTCCTTATTCAAATTTTGAGATTGGATACGATGATAGTTTATACTTCAAAGGCAGAATTTGTGTTCCGAGAAATTCAGATCTCGTTCAAAAGATTTTACGAGAAGCTCATAATAGTAGCTTGTCTGTTCATCATGGTAGCAACAAAATGTGCGGTGATTTGAAACAAATGTATTGGTGGCCAGGTATGAAACGAGAGATTTCTGAGTTCGTATCAAGATGTTTAGTATGTTAGAAAGTTAAAGCTAAACATCAAGTACCTTTTGGTTTGTTGCAGCCAATGATGATTCTAGAATGAAAATGGGAATGCCTCACAATGTATTTTGTATCGTGATTGCCTTTGTCTCCGAGAAAGAAAGATGCAATTTGGGTTATTGTTGATCGTCTGATGAAATCTGCACATTTGATTCCAGTTCGTACAGATTGTTCTCTTGAGAGATTAGCCAAGTTATATGTTGTTGAGATTGTTAGATTGCCCAGGGTGCCAGTTTATAGTATTTCTGATAGAGATTTGTGGTTTACGTCTCGGTTCTAGAGCAAGTTGCATGAGGCTCTAGGTACCCATTTGTATTTTAGTACCTCATTTTATCTTCAGACCGATGGTCAGTCAGAGCGAGTGATACATATACTCGAACATATGCTTCAATTTTTTGTTTTAGAGTTCGAAGGCAACTGGGAGAAATTTCTACCGTTAGTTGAATTCACATATAACAACAGTTATCAATCAAGTATAAGGATGGTGTCGTATGAAGCCTTGTATGGTTTTAAATGTCGAACTCTATTATATTGGACTGAGCTCAGTGAGAAAAAGCTTCATGGGGTTGATTTGGTATAAGAAACTGAAGAAAAAGTTAAAGTTATTCGAGATAGTTTGAAAGTAGCTTCAAATCGACAAAAATCATACGTAGATTTGAAAAGAAAAGACATTGAAGTTTAGGTCGGCGATAAAGTTTTTTTTGAAAGTCTTGCCCTGGAAGAAAGTCTTACGGTTTGGTCATAAAGGAAAGCTTAGTCCACGTTTTATTGGGTTGTATGAAATTATCAAAAGAATCGAGCCAGTACCTTACCGATTAGCTTTGCCATCAGAGTTAGAAAAGATCTATAATGTGTTTCATGTATCTATGTTACGATGGTACCGATCAGACCCTTCACATGTTATATCACCTGTTGATGTTAAGATCCAACCTGATATGACTTACATCAAAGAACCAATTAGAATTTTAGCTCAAGAGGTTAAGGAATTGAGAAATAAAAGCATAGCTTTAGGGAAAGTCCTTTGGAAACTACACAGTTTAGAGGAGGCCACCTGGGAACCGGAAAAAGCTATGAAAGTGCAATACCCGAACCTCTTTTCTGGTAAGATTTTTGGGGATGAAAACTTCTTTAGGGGAAGAGTTGTAACAACCTGTCTTTAGTGAAATCGGAACAATGGGTTTGGGACCATAAATCTGACGTAAAAATATTTATTTTACCATTATTTTAAAGTTTATGGAATATTAGCAAGGTCATATAAAAAATTTCGTCAAGAAAATTTATTGTTTGCATGCTTAATTTGGTAAAAAGGACTAAATCGTAAAAGATACAAAATTAGAGTTCTATAAGTTAAAGGTATCAAATGGCTATGAAATTAAATGGTTGAGGGATTTATGTTGTAATTAGACCATATTAATTACTAGTGGACTTTTATGGATATGAAATCGGAAGCTCGATCGGTTTGGAAGCTTGTCGGAGACCTATCACACTATCCAATGTCTATTTCGATAGATATTGATGTTTTGAGTCATGGTTATAATGCCATGTATAGGTGAATTGTGCTTGATGAGATTGTATTATGTTTGGCTTGTAAATTTGGTATTATGGTTGATGAACTTTTAGCATTTTAATGCTTTGATGGTTGGTGTTAAAATGGTCAAGTGAAGTTATGTTTTGAATGACCAATTTGGTATGTTTGAATGTGATATTAGCATGTGGTCATTATGGTAAGTTTGGTATGGAATTAGGTTATAAATATATGGTTGATGAATGACTAAATTATTCATATGTTTGAGTATATTTGATTGTTGTGATTGAGTTGCCTTTTGGCATATTGGTTGTATGGATAGATGTAATATTGAATTTTCTTTATTATACATGTTTTAGGTATGCTTTGAAGCTTGATTGTAAGTGCAAATGACTTGTAGGTGTAAACTTGAATTGGGTGAAAGAAATGACAATGACTTGTAGGTGTAAACTTGAATTGGGTGAAAGAAATGACTTGAAATTGACCTATTTCTTGTCTAGACGGCCTAAGACACAGGCGTGTATCTCATCCGTGTGTGACAGACGACCACGCAACACTGCCGTGTGTCCCTGTAGGTTTCAAAAGGTTACAAGTCAGGCAGTTACACAACCTAGAACACGGCCTGGCATACGAGTGTATGGCTTGGTCATGTGACCCAAGTCAGAGAGTTACACGAGCATGGACACGAGCTGGGACACAGCTGTTTGTCCCTTCTTCAAATATCCACACGTCCTGAGACACGGGTGTGTGAGTCATATGGCCTGGCCAGATAGTTGTGTGATCCCTGCAGTGTGAAAATTTCTATCTTTATCCATAAGATGTTAAATGTTTCCAATTTAATCCCGAATTATTTCTTAAGTGTTTCTAAGGCCTCGAGGGCTTGAATAAGGGACAATAAGCATGTGTTTGAATAAGTTATGCTATGATTTATGAAATTTTTGGGAATTGATGATTTTAAGTTTAATTCTTATAGTAATGCTTCGTAAACCTATTCAGGCGACGGATACAGGTTAAGGGTGTTAAATTAATACTTATCTTAATAGTAATTTATTAATTTAATATTAAATTGATCATCTTAATACTAAATTTAATTTAATGTTTATCTTGTAGATAAATATTATATTAATTTAATATTAAAGTGATTAAGTTTAATCATAGTTGAACTCTTTAAACTCTCATTATATAAAGAAAGTTTTGGGTCATTTTTTACACACACTTAAATTCAAGAGAAAGTTGTAGATAGAAAATCCTCTGAAGAAATTATTTCAAAAAGTTTCTAGAGATATTTTTCTTATTTACAACTTGTTCAAAAGTTTAGAGAACTTGCGAAATTACACCACTGGTAATTTTTAAAAAAAAAATTTCTTATTCGAATCAAGCCCACACTCGGTCGAAGCGTTCATCCTAGATAAATTGAAAAGGTATAATTTTTATTAAGTTGTTATTACTTTAGATATCACAACTAAGTTCTTGTTTTTGAAATTTGTTTTAAAACTTTGGTTTTTCCCTAAATTTATTTTCCACTGCATTTTCCAAACTATATTTTTCAACAATCTCCAACTCAACTTGAATGAGAGGAATTATCTCTGTTTCTCCCCTTTTTTTTAATTAGAGATTTATTCTAGAAGAATATAGAGAAAGGTCCCCCATTTATTATCTAGGTTACCTTAATATTTTACCTTTGTTCTTATGGATATTTGACATGCATCCTAGTCCTTACAATCCACCAAATAAATGCTTGACAGTTGTAAAGAGACGTGTATGGGAATACATATATTTACATAACATACCCTTAGGCCTTAATCCATCCTTTGTCCTTAGTCATTGCATTAGAGTGTAGCTGGTATCTTAACTAATCCCACTTGGCGCGTTATGCCTTCTTAGCAACGACCCTATTATCTGAGTTTCCTTAATACCTTACCAGACTTCTTTTTTCTAATGACTTATTCCTTTTTAAGGCAGTTTCTTGCCATAGTCCAATATTGGTTACACTCCCACTTAACATGCCAAAAACATCAATATGGTGAACAACACTTCATCATTTGAAGTAACACTTAGTTTACTTTTAAGTAACATTTTAGAGCTCACCTAAATATCGGGCGTTACCCTAATTTTAAGGAAATCTTGTTCAAACATTGCAGTCTCAGACTTAACTTAAAGGAGTACCTCACCTTTCTTCTAGTCCTATTATTTCAAGAAAAGGAAGAGAGAAGATATTTTCTTCTTATCCTATCTTAAACACTTAACTCAACTTAAGTCTTTATTGAAACTTGTTAAGCATCACATCAGTCATAGGGTGGTCTTATCCAAATCTACAATTTTCAAGAAAACTAATTGAGTACTTACCTTTGGTCACTAGAACGAATCAAATCAGATGGTTCTATTTCTTAACCTTTCTAACTTGCTCTTACGGAACCAAGGTTGAAAAGATTGAGAAAAATCTTGACTGGCTCAAAGCCAACCTTATAGGATACTCTACATTACAGACGTAAGCTCCCATCATAAAGATCATTTCCCTTATCCATAACAGAGTCTGCCCACTCTATGTGCCTTCAAAGCTTTTGGCCAAATCCTTCCTTACCAGACACACTTCTTGATCACTATGTGGCAACCTTATGTTTGCCAACATTAAAGGGTTCTTATACTTAGTCTAGTTCTAACACTATACATATTTAAAACTTATCTCATCCATCTTGTTTCCCTAAATAGTATCCAGACACTAAGGTTTTACCAAGCGGGGTGTTACAGTTACCAAAACAATCCAAAACAATTTATATAAGAATTAATTTACTCAACATCGATTCATATCATAAGAGCGTGCACAATGTGGTACACAATCAAATCTAAATCTCAATCGAGTTTGCAAAAGCTCTTAAGTTTACCCGAGCATGAAGAAGGACCATTTTGAAAACTTTTCAAGATTTTGGGAATAGTTCTCAGGTACCGATAATGATTTCGACTTCGATGCTTCAAAACCCAAGGTAAAATACACAAGTATCGATACTTGGAATAAGGCACTAATACCCTTGTTAAGAAGTATCAATACCATTTTGACATTCTACCATTTTTTAAAATTTGGACACAAGTCAATTTTTATCGACACTTTATATAAAGTATCGATCTTTAGGAATAAGTATTGGTACTTTATATTGGTATTGATACTGAATTAACATCATGTTGTTTTTAAATCATGGTAATTTGGTAAAGTACTAATACCTTTACATGTGGTATCAATGCTTTTTGCCAGAAGGTTAAAAATTCCACATCTTGGTACATTTTCATACTCAAACCAAAAAGAGACTCATTGGTGCTTGAGGCACACTTCCAACCTACATACAATCAATTCAAAATATATCAAAAGCCACAATTCAACCACTCCTCAATCAACATTTTCTACAAATACAACACCTATACATGCACATATCATACCAAATCAATCATGAAATTTTATCATTTCATACATCAAAATTTCATGCCAAAACATACACCAAAGCATTCACTTATGAAATCCTAATAGCAACCTAACCAATATGCCACAAATTGGCACCATTTCACAAACAAAACATGCCAAATTCCATATGATAAGTTATATACATTCAATTCCATGTCAAACATATCATTAACATTAAAATTCACCATTTCACCTACATCTTCCTACCAAACTCAATTTTACATATAATCAACATCATCCAAAGTCTCACAGCAACATGGATTGCAATATATGTATATACTGCTTAAACAAGATCTTAACCATTCACTAGAGTACATATTAATAAATTCAAACCAACATTGACCTTTTAAAGTTTCAAAATACTACACACCTTTCACCTTTTAAAGTATCCCTTATCACTCATTTATCATTCTCTCTTCATTTCACTCTCTCATTTTCATTTCCCTTTTCTTTTCCCTTGCATAACGGCTCCATTTCCCCTTCCATCCTTTAGCCAGAAAAAGCTTTGTCAAGATACTTCCTTGGCTGGCCATTTTAAGAAACCCATAACATAGGAGCAACGAACAGAATGGAGGAACACATCAGTCAGAAAGATCCGAAAGGTTGCTGAACTGCATTAGAGTTTACACTTTCCTTCTTGTTATTTAATTTAATTATGTTTGCTTTGTGTTTATTGTTCTTGAAATCAACGATGATAGCTTAATCTTATTTGCTAGGATGATTATGTTAATTCAATAATATTTTTCTAATTCATGTTTAACGTGTTTGTGTCTCAATTGATCATGTTTTAAATGAAAATCAAGATGTATTTCATTCATACATGATTAGATAAGGTTAGTTAAGCGATCCTAACCAGATGATGGCTAGTAGACACATAATTGAAAAGTGCAATGCTCAATTTAAATCATTAAACCCTACTAAATTAGAGGTTCATAATATCTTTAGTTAGCTCTATTATCTTGCATAGTTTTTAGGTTTATGTGATTAAAATTTTTTAAACATAAATGTCCCTATCAGCTTGCATAAATACTAAGAAACCCTTAGTTTAATATGATCAGTAAAATGCATATTTCACTATGTAAAAGATTCCAAGAGGACTTAATTTGGTTTCCAAACTCATTAAAGATCGAGTTGCCATGGATTATTTTTCGAACACTGTTAAGCATGATGAAAATGAATTGAGTTGATTAATATAATTATCGTAGCTTGTTTTCTGTTGATTGTTTTTGTTGTTAAAGCCATTCATTCATACATTTAGATAATTTTACTTTAGAGTTAATTGCATAGGGATCATCTTACATCTAGCTAATTTAATTTAATTATCCACCACTCAAAATATTGTTGTGTTTTTTCTACCAAATTGGTAAGTTATAATTTTACAAATAATCAATTAACATACACAGTCCCTATAGAGACGATAACTCATTTTACTTACTTATCACTTAAACGACTATCTGCACTTGTACAAAATCCTATTACAAGTTTTTGGCGCCATTGCCGGGGACTGTTGTCTTAATCATTTTTTGTGAAATTATTTTTGTAGTTTGGTTTTTATTTAATTTCTAACATTACTAATTTATTCTTTATTATTGATTTATTTATCAGCTGTTTATGAGCATAGATCGAATCATCGATCTATTATCTATAAACCCTGAAACTGTATGGACATTTAGACAGAGAAGATACTAGAGATTAACTAAAAGACAAACTGAGAGGGATCTTGGAATTCAAAATGATGAACAAGGTAATGGAGTCAATCATGTGTACAAACCAATCCTTATATTGGACGATAGGGATCATGCCATAAGACAATACGCTGTGCCACTCATCAATGAATTAAATCCAGGAATTATGAGGCTAGATATCGACGCACCCCAATTTGAATTGAAACCTGTGATGTTTCAAATGCTCCAAATGGTGGGCCAATTCAGTGGTATGCCCACAGAAGATCCACATCTTCACCTTCGATTATTCATGGAGGTGAGTGATTCATTTAAGATAGCTGGTATGAATGAAGATACATTAAGGTTGAAGTTGTTTATGTACTTGTTGTGAGATCAAGCACGAGCATGGCTGAATTCATTGCCACCAAGTTCAATATCTACATGGAAAGAATTAGTAGAAAGGTTTTTGGTAAAGTATTTTCCATCGAGCAAGAACACAAAGTTGTGAAATGAGATAATTACTTTCCAACAATTAGATGACGAGTCTTTATATGAGGTGTGAGAAAGATTCAGAGAATTGCTTCGTAAGTGTCCACATCATAGGATTCCTCATTGTATCCAGTTGGAAATGTTTTATAACGTTCTCAATGCACATACAAGATTAATTGTAGATTCTTCTGCAAGTGGTGCGATCTTGTCTGATTTTGTCTAAGTCTTATAACGAGGCTTAGAAGATCATCAAAAGGATCGCTAGCAACAATTACCAATGGCTGAAAAATTAAATAGTTTCCTAAAGACGAGTAGCTAGAGTGCATGAAGTAGACACGCTAACTTCACTATCTACTCAAGTATGTTCTATTTCCTCAATGTTAAAATAGTTTACCACTAATGGTTTGAATAACTTTGCAGCTCAATCACCGAGTCAGTATGATGTTGTTTCTTGTGTCTATTATGAGGATGGTCATTTTTTCAATAATTGCCCTTCAAACCCCGAGTCTATTTGTTATGTAAGAAACTAGTATCAAAATAGAAGTGGATAAGGACCACAGTCCAACTTCTACAATCCAACATTGCAGAATCATTCGAACTTTTCTTAGAGTCACCAAGGAAATGGACTGAACAATTATATGCAGCATAGACGAAATCAATCCCAAGGGTTTAGTCAACAAGCTTCAAAACCACCTCAAGCTGAGATACCAAATAGTTTAGAGGACTTGTTGAAGCTGTACATGGCAAAAAATGATGCTTTGATCCAAATTTAAGCAGCAACACTGAAAAATCTAGATAACCAAATGGGTCAGTTAGCTACTAAGCTTCATAGTAGACTGCAAGGACCTTGTTGAGTGATACAAAAAAATCTAAGGAGATTGGGTAAGGAACATTGCAAGGTAGTTGCATTACGAAGTGGTAAGATTTTGGAACCCAAGGAGGTTGTGATTGAAGATGAGCCTACTAAGAAGGAGGAAAGTCAACCAATAGTTAATATTCCTACACAAAAAAATTAGATGTTGTAAAATCTAATGAGATAAACCCTAAATTAGTGAATTCTAAAAACCTAACACCTTCTTTTGTAGATTTACCTCCTCAGAAAAGTTGTCTATATCAACCTAGAGTTCCATATCCTCAAAGATTTCAGCAGAATAAGTAGAAATAAGAAGTACAATTCAAAAAGCTCTTGGATGTTCTAAAGTAACTTCACATCAACATTCTGTTGGTAGAGGCTTTAGAATAGATGCCCAATTACGTGAAGTTTATGAAGGATATTTTGTCCAAGAAGAAAGGCTTGGTGAGTATGAGAATGTTTCTTTGACAAAAGACTGCAGTGCATTCTTACAGAATAAGTTACCTCCTAAATTGAAAAACCTTGAAAGCTTTACGATACCCTGAAATATTGGAAAATCTTACTGCGGTAAAGCTTTGTGTGACCTTAGAGTAAGCATCTACTTGATGCCCAAATCTATTTTCAAACTGTTGGAAATAGGTGAAGTAAGATCCACTGCTGTGACACTTCGACTTGCAGATTGTTCAGTAGCATATCCTGAGGGAAAGATCGAGGATGTTTTGGTAAGAGTTGATAAGTTTATCTTTCCTGCTGACTTTATTGTGTTAGACTTTGAGGCAGATAAGGAAGTTCCGATCATCCTAAGGAGACTTTTCCTAGCCACGGAAAGAATGTTAATAGATGTACAAAAATGAGAACTCACCATGCGAGTTCAAGATGATAAGCTAACATTTAACATTCTAAAGGCCATGAATTTCCCAATCCAACAGAGGAATGTTTAGTAATAGAGGAATTAAAAACCTTAGTTTTTATGGAATGGGAGAGCAATATTGAAGAAGACTCGTTGGAGAACACTTTAGGGTTTGAACCATAAGAAAATGAAAAAGGTAATGAAAACATAGCTTTGATGGAAGCCAGTCTGAGGAGTTATGTTCAACCACTGTAGTTTGAAACACTAGAGTTGGAAGTTCCAGAAGTTACACAACCCAAGTTGTCAATCGAAGAACCACCTAAGCTTGAACTAAAGGTACTTCCGTCACATTTAAAATACATTTATTAAGGTAACAATTCTACTTTTCTTGTGATTATTTTAGCAGAACTGATAGAACATCAAGAGGAGAAACTAATTATTGTTTTAAAGAAATTTAAAAAGGCAATTGGTTGGACCATAGTTGACATACGAGGTATAAGCCCTTCCTTCTATATGCATAAGATTATTTTAGAGGAAGGTGAGCGAGGTAGAATCAATGGTCAAAAGGGACTTAACCCTATCATGAAAGAGGTAATACGAAAGGAAGTGATCAAATGGTTAAATGCGAGAATTATCTACCCCATCTCAGATGGTTCTTGGGTAAGTCTGGTACAATGTGTACCAAAGAAAGGTGAAATCATGATTTTTGAGAATGAACGTAACGAGTTAATCCCAACAAGAACTATCACGGGTTGGAGGATTTGTATTGACTACAGAAAATTGAACAAAGCCACTCGTAAAGACCATTTTTGTTACCTTTCATGGATTAGATGTTAGGTCGACTGGCAATTAACCAATTTTACTACTTTTTAGATGAATATTCGGGATACAATCAAATAGTTGTATCCTAAGAAGACCAATATAAAACTACTTTTACTTGCCCGTATGGTACATTTTCTTTTAGGCGAATGCCTTTCGGCTTATGTAATGCACCTGCCACATTTCAGTGATGTATGATCACAATTTTCACGATATGGTTGAAAATTTTGTTGAGGTTTTCATGGATGATTTTTCTATTTTTGGAAACACTTATGATGTTTGTTTTAGTAATTTGGCTAAGGTACTAAAAAGATGTGATGAGACAAATCTTGCCATTAACTGGGAGAAATGCCATTTTATGGTTAATGAGGGAATTGTCTTAGGACATAAAATTTCCAAAATGGAATTGAAGTGGATAGAGAAAAGGTGGATGTAATTGAAAGATTACCATCTCGAATTAGTGTGAAAGGAGTTAGAAGTTTCTTAAGTCATGCTAGTTTTTATCGTAGGTTTATCAAAGATTTTTCAAAAAATTCTAAACCTTTGTGTATGCTCTTAGAAAAAGATATTGTTTTTTTTAACAAAACATGTTTAAAAGCTTTTGATGAATTAAAAATTCGATTAATCCTAGCCCCAATAATTGTTACACCTAATTGGAACTCACCTTTTGAGTTGATGTGTGATGTAAGCAATTTCGCTGTTGGAGCTGTGATGGGTCAAAGAAGAAATAAAGTGTTTCACCTATCTACTATGCAAGTAGAACTTTGAAAATAGCCTAACTCAATTATACAGTAACTGAAAAAGAACTCTTTGCTATATTTTTTTCTTTTGACAAGTTCCATTCATATCTTATAGGTACCAAAGTTATAGTGTTTACCGATCATGCGACCATTAAGTATTTACTCACGAAAAAAGATGCTAAACTGAGGCTATTTCGATGGATACTCTTACTCTAAGAATTTGACCTTGAGATCCAAGATAGAAAAGGTGTTGAAAATCAAGTAGCTGATCATCTGTCAAGGCTAGAACAAAATGAGGTAACTTCTTCACTTCTTCCAATTAATGAGAATTTTCCTGATGAGCATATCTTCGAGGTAATTCGAATTCATGAAACACCTTGGTTTGCTAATTTTTCCAATTATTTATCATGTTTAATAATTCCCTGAGAAATGACATACCAACAAAGGAATAAATTCCTTCATGATAGTCGGTATTATTTCTGGAGGACTCATTTTTGTTTAAACAATGCCCAGATAACATAATCAATAAGTGCGTAGCTGGAAGTGAGATTGACGATATTTTGTACCATTGCCATTCATCTCCAAGTGGGGGACACTTTGGTGGTTCTCACACTGCAACAAAGATTTTACAAGCAAGATACAATGTTTAAGAATGCGTACGCATATGTGAAAAATTGTAATAGATTCCAAAGAACCGAAAACATATTAAGAAGGAACGAGATGTCCTTGACAAATATTTTAGAGGTAGAACTATTCAATGTATGAGGCCGTGTTATATTTTGATAGCTGTGGATTATGTTTCCAAGTGGGTTGAAGCCATGGTATACCCAACAAATGATGCTAAGATAGTCATGTGATTCCTACATAAGCATGTATTTACATGGTTTGGGACTTCTAGAGCTATAATTAGTGATAAAGGATCTCACTTTATAAATAAATGGCTTAAGTGGTTACTTGACAAGTACGACGTGAAACATAAAATTGCTACTGCCTATCAACCTTAGTCAAGTGAGCAAGTTAAAAGGGTGAATCATGAAATCAAAGGTATTCCTGAGAAGTAGTGTGCCCTAACAAAAAAAATTGGTCTTGAAGGCTTGATAATGCTCTATGGGCCTATCGAACTACTTTTAAGACACCATTAGGAATGACTCCCTATCGACTAGTTTTTGGAAAGGTATGTCATTTGCCGCTTGAGTTGGAAAATGAAGCTCACTGGGCCTTGAAACAATTAAATTTGGATCTTAAGCAAGTTAGTGAGAGAAGGATGCTACAACTTGATAGTTGGAATAGTTAAGGTTATTTTCATATGAGAATGGCAAGATGTGTAGAGAATAATCGAAGAGATGGCATGACAGTCATATACAACCTCGTAAATTTAGAGAAGGTCAAAAAGTGTTGTTGTTTAATCTAAGGCTAAGGTTATTTTTGGGAAAGATCAAATCTTGATGGAAAGGACCTTATACCATCTACAAAGTTTATCCATATGGAGCTGTAGAATTATACAACGACCATGGAGGCACGTTTAAAGTTAATGGTCAATGTCTCAAGCACTATTGGAATGGTAAAGTTGAGCGAATTAAAACCTCGTTCAAATTAATAGACCCTTAATTTTTATGATATTACTTTTTAATAAATAATTATATATAATTATTCTTAAATTAGTACATTTAATTAATTCTGTCTAAGGAGTTTGGATCTTAAGCAGGACCATTGTGACCCCTTCAACCTTTCCTGTGAATTAATTTAATGTAATCTTTTGAGAAGAAATTTTCTAATTAACTTTAAAATTTTATTTTCATTTTTGTTTTTAATATTAATTTTATTTGTTAAGTTTAATAAGGGGGTCAATTTGGTCCAAGTACTTATCAGTTTATTTTATCTTAAGCAGTCTAGTTTGTAAATATAGTTGGGCTCAAGGCCTGTAACAACAAAAGGGAGAAAATTCACACCATGTTGTCGTCCATAGGGTTTTCCAAAACCCTAATTGTGCCGCCACAATTTTTTCCTCTATACTTGCAGTCCAAGTCACCTTTTTTCTACAAGTTTGCCCTAATTTATCACTATATAAACCCCTCTCTACCACCATATTTTTCACAACCCTTCAAGTAATTAGCCTAAACCCTAGCCACTCATTCTTTTTCCTCTTAGCCGTCAGCCTTGAATCCTAAAGAATCTCCCCAAATTTCCTTCCCTAGTCGCAAAGCCTCCTTATTGTTGCCTCAAGTCTTTTGCTAGAGCAATCATATCACCACTGCACCTTGTCGTTGTCACACAGTTATCACCGTTGCAATCCCATTGTTGTCGCAAACCTATTATCGCAGCAAAAACCTTGCTACCAGCCATTGCCAATTTCTTTTCTCTTCCTTTTGCCGAAACTTTGCCTATTTTTTGAGAAAAAATCACCATGTCTCACAAAAGAACTAATCTACCATGTCTCACAAAAGAACTAGATCTTCTAAGACCTCTACCGAGAATCCAATTGTGATCCAAGATGAGGAAGCAAGAGAAAGGTTTGATTCCATCTTCAAAAATCAACCTATGATGCCGAAAAATGGTTTCAACTTGGAGAGTAATGATAATATGGTTGTGCCATGGCCAATATGAAAGACAATTGATGCCCTCAATTGGAACTATTTTTGTGATACACGATCATTGCCTGAAGAGAAGTTAGTTTGAGAGTTTTATGCCAACTTAACTATGCCAGATGTTACTAAAGTTATTGTTCGCAAGACGAAGGTGCCCTTAACATCTAAGCCCATTAATGATTTATTTAACCTACCTGATGTTGAATAAGATGAGTACTTTTCCATGATGACAAATATAAATTGGAATTTTCTTCAACAAGGGCTTAATGTTGTGACAAATCTGGAAACCTAATGGATTATAAGAAAGTATGTGTAACACCCCTCACCCGTATTCAATGCCGAAATAGGGTTACAGAGTATTAATGGACTTATAAAACAATTAAACATTCAGTTAGCATACATTTTCACAATTCATGCATTCATCATTCAATCTCATTCAATTTGTCCCTAATACGAGCCTTCGAGGCTCTAAACATATATTGGGAGTGAATCGGGACTAAACTGATAACTTAGGAAACTTTTAAGAAACCTTGAAATTTTTTCTCAAAACAGGGGATACACGCCCGTGTGGCCCAGCCGTGTCTCTCACACAAACACCAGTCATGCTCATGTCACAAGCTATGTGGACATTTGAAATGGGAGCACATGGCCGTGTCTGACCTCGTGTAACTCTCTAACTTGGGTCACACGGCCAACACAAATGCCCGTATGGCTAGCCCGTGTGCCCTAAAAATGACCATACATGCCAGTATGCTAGGCCATGTGCTAGGTCGTGCCAAACTTGTAGGGTATACTGACTTATGCCACATAGACAAGTCACACGCCCGCGTGTGAGGCCGTGTGGAGCATACTGACTTGGTTTCCAAATCCACACTAGGGGACAAACGGCCGTGTAACATGACTGTGTGTCGCACACAGCTGAGACACACGTCTGTGTCTCTGCCCATGTGGACAAAAATAGGCTATTTACCCAGCCAATTGGCCACCCAAATTTGAATGTACCTACAACACATCAATTTGCACCATCCCATGGCATAAATAGGCATTTAAACCAGCCAATTCAAACTGATTCATGCATATTCTATACCAATTTCTCAATACACACAAGTTGCAAAATAGACCAATCTATTCATACTAAAAATCTCATAAACATAGATCATCAATATGGCTACTTAAAACATGTATTTTTTACCTTGATTCACAAACAAATAACATCACCAATATCAACATTCAACTTCCATAATACCAAATATTAATAAGCATCACAAAACCAACCTCAATTTACATAACATAAACTATAGGCACATACACATATACACAAGCAAATTAATTCAAAATAAGCCAACTTTCATGGCTATTATATACAAACCAAGACATATACATTTACAAGCCATTTCAAATAGCCAAAATCATTACCAAAACATAACCAACATGACCAAAGTCTCTATACATGCCATATACTTAAAACATAAGCTTAAAGGTACCAAATCATTTGTAGGATAGTGTGACGAAATCTCCGACGATTCACTATAAAACATAGAAAAATAAATGATGTAAGCTATAAAGAATAGTAAGCTCGTATGAAATAAACTCGATATAATCATAACCATATAATTCAACGATTGATTATATATACATGAATTCACATCAACTAACAAACCTTTCAATTACTCATTCACAGAACTATATACTTTCTTCACCATTTCTTCGATTCAAAGCTAATATGGTTTATCCACATACTTGTACCATCTCGTACCAATCTCATTCTCAATCACATCATTCATTTACCAGTTGAACCATTCGGAATAGAATTCGGATACGCAGGAGTCTTGCACACTAAGTACCTATACCATGGCCCGAAGCCAAATCAAGGTAACTTATATCCGAAGTACTGATATCATTGCCCGAAGCCAAATCGGTATAACTCATGCTCAAACATATTCATAGTCTTGCATTCACAATTTATGCAATATCAAAGCATATGAAATACATTTATATTAAAACTTATCATATACGAACTTACCTCGGGTGTGAAAACGACAAAATAGGTCGATTAGTCTATAACTTTAGTTTTCCCCCGATCTAGATCCGAATTTTGCTTTTCTTGATCTAAATATTTTCAAAATTAACTTATTTAATAATCTCTCTATTCAATTTAATCCAAAACATACATTTAAGCACATTTACACATTTGCCCCTTATGTTTCACCACTTGTACAATTTAGTCCTTAGGCTCGTAAAACAAAATTCATTCAATGTCATAACAACCCAAACCTAGATGAATTACTATTATGCCCCTTGCAACCCATATTTTTCATTTATTTCACATTTAAACCACAAATTTTCCACATTTTATAATTTAATCCCTAATTTGCATTTTCACTAAAAATCACTTAACAAAACTTGTATAACTATCATCAAACTTTCATAATCTATCATTAAACATCAAAATACTCATGTATTCATCAATGGAAACATTCAAAATCTTTAACATTTTTGCAAATTAGCTCCTGGGCTAGCTAGACCTAGTTGCAACGATCTCAAAAACATAAAAATCATTAAAAACTGAGTCAAAAATCATACCATGCATTCAAGTCTCCATAGCCGAATGTTTGAAGCTTTGTTAATGTCTTCCTTAGGTTAATTTCGGTTGTAAGAGATGAGAATAAAGATGATGGCTTATTTTATTTTATTAGTTTTATCTTTATTTTACAAATTACATTATTAACCTTTAATAAAACATTAATATATCACATAAACCATGGACATAAATGTCCACTAACCTTAAAAATGGTCTAATTTCACAATAAGGACCCCCAATATTTAATTCTATAGTCATTTGATACTTTTAGCTAATTGAACTCCAGTTTTACACTTTACGCGATTAAGTCCTTTTTATCAAATTGAGCAACAAAACGCTAAAATTTCTTAACGAAAAATTCACACAATCATGCTATCATGGTGTAAAAATTAAAATGATAATAAAATAATTATTTTTACCTTGGATTTGTGGTCTCGAAACCACTATTCTGATTTGACTAAAAACGGCCTGTTACAGTATGGTAGTCATTCTTGTTGAAGGGAATGTCTAAAACCAATGGCTAAGGTATGGTTCTAATTTGTTCGATATAGTTTCATGCCTATCTCACATAGTCCCACCATCTCAATGGAGTGAATACTTTTGTTGTATGCAATTATGACAAAAAGGTTTATCAATGTTGGGAAGATTATTCTTATGGAGATCCACGATTGTGCTAGAAAGAAGACAGGAAGTGCCTACTTTCCATCATTGATAACTTCACTTTACTTAAGGGCCCAAGTTAAAACAAAAGCAAACTTGAAGGGCCCGTATGTTCAAGGTTGCATCACAGCCCATGATCTTGAAAGGTTAGTGGAGAATGTCTATGAGCTAAACCCAATTAAACCAAGTGAACCAATCAAACCAGAAACTAATGAGTCATCGAAAAAATTCGAACCAAAAGCTGACTTAGTTGATGAAATAGAAGAACCCGAATATGAAGAATAATTGAACAATCTAGAACCGCTAAAGGAACCAGAAATTTCTAAATTGAGAGAGGAGACGAATGTGATGAGCCCGTTGAACCAAGTGATGATCTTGAGTTGACCATTCCTATGCACACTTCTTCAAATACTATGAAGAAATTAGAATTCTCAATTATGATGGATATAATGAAATTTATGCATAACCAACAACAGGCTTATTAGAAATATACGAAGATTAGATATGATTTTGTAAGGAATACTTTCAAAAATATCTCTAACAATTTTGTTCCTGAGTTCCCAGATTATATCTTCGAGTCATAGAAGGAAGATGAGAATGAAAGCAAGGATGAAACATCGAAGGAGGAAGACGAGGAGGATAAGTCAAATTAATAAAAGGGGGAATTTCTTGTCTTTAGTATTTATTTCTTTTTAAGTATTATTTTTATTTCCTAGTTAGAATTTTGCTTTCGCAAAATAAATTGCAAGCATGAATAAAATAAGCTCTATGCCTCTTCGTTATGAAAAGCAAAGTGATGCGGTAATAGGAATGAACATGTCTAGGATTGGATTGTTGGGAAAGACTTGGTACTTAAGCAGTCTTTATGACTCACCTCTCTTTTCTTACAACCCTACCTGGTGTTCAGTTTTCATTCATTACTTTTTTTTTTTTTGCAATGAGAACATTGTTTCTTTTTAAAGGAGGTAAGGCAATATTTTGCATGAAATTTTAAAATTTTAAAGTATGTTTCAATCTTTTTACTTAAGTATGCCGAAATGAATGAATGTTCAAAGAGAATTTTTGTTCAAATACAGGCATGACTTCTGATTTTATCTAAGTTATTCTTGTTTTATCTTGAGTGATGGAATGCTTGTATGTCCTTTAGTCTTATGTAGTATTTGCCATGAAAATTTGATTTCTTCAAAAAATAGACATGTATAAAGGTTTAAGTCTTTAGAATTGACTTAGTAACTTTCTTGAGGCGAAATCCTAGGAGGTATAAGAATCTAAATGTGATATAGGCACACTTTCTTTGGATCGTTTGAGCCTTTCAAGCTGACCTTATTAATTTAACCTTTGAAACTTTACTTTTGAGATTAATGGCCTGTTTATTGCAAATTACCTACATTATAAGCCACATTACCATCCTTTTGATTTTATCCTTTTCTTTTGCACTTATCTTAACTAAATTTGTCTTAGTGATCAAAGTTTGAGGGAAAATACGAAAAGATGTACATGCTCTTCTCATGTCCAAAAAAGAAAATAAAATAAAAGAAGTGAAACGAAACGAAAAGAAACGAAAGAAAAAAGGTAAGTTTGTTCAAGAGAATAAAAAAACAAAGCAAAGTTTGCTCAAAATCTGAAAAATAAAGGTTGAGCATGAGTTTGAAATGAGTTTGGGGGTGTTCCAAAGACCCATTTGTACGACGGTTCTGATGCAAAAGGATCCAAGACAAAGTTAGGGTTAAGATGATTGAACCTAAAAATTCACTTCTCTTTATTCCTCCCTTTAGCCTAGCCTTATTACAACCTAATAAAAGACCTATTAATTTGATGATTATACCGACTACATTAGTGGAGAGGAATTACTAAGTTCAACATATGAAGACCATCAGTTAAACCTTGTGATTACTATGTTTAGATTGATAAAGAAAGCTTATTGATTGATAAATGTTATATATGAATTTGAAATGCATGCATATTATAACTCATGTTGACATTATTTTGTACTTAGTATAAAGTTTGGAAATAATATTTGCATTCGAGCTACTTATTAATAAAAAATATTTTTGAGCATGATTTCGTTGATGCATGATTATGTGCAAAGATTGATGTTGTTTCATCATTTTGTAAAATTACCTTAACGAAATTTGTACTGCGCATGAACATTACTCGGGATGAGCAATGGTTTAAGTTTGGGGGTGTGTAAACTCGAAAGTATATAGAGATTTTTATATATTTTTTCCATATTTTGACTAAATAAATATGTTGATCTTGAGTAATTGTTATTGAATAAAGTAAATTTTACTTAAAAATTAATATTGGACATGAATTTATAAAGTATATGAAATTATGCTTTATTACATGATTTTTGTGCATAATATATTTTATTTCATGTTAATTATTAATATGTGAATTTTCACTATGCAGTAGAACCATGAGAGATAAGATTAATATAAATGTTGCACGGACATGTACATGCCCACTGTATTTTGATGACAAAACCATGTAAAACTGGGTCATAAGGATGTTAAGTTGACCCAGTAAAAGTGAGCTACATGATGGACAAGTCTGATTATTTATTAGACTAAGAAACCATCCAACAAGGAGGAACTAAAGCCCAATTTTGGCACAAGTAAATGGCTTCCCAAAAAATAAGATTCAGGATATTTTGTTGAAGGTCCTTGTAGTTGGAAAGATGTCAAAAATTAGCACAAAAGTCTACCCCTTGAAATCGTCCACCTTATTGCTATTAATAGCAAGCTTTTGAATTCAAAATAAAGCAACCAAGTCATCTGCCTTTCCACAATTTGTGGCTGGCCAAGCAGGAGAGAAGAATGAAGAATGTCAAATTCTATTTTTAGTAAACTTCAACCTTACCTTCATCTATAAATACCATACACCTTTCACCGTTCAAAGTACCCCTCATCCCTCATCACTCATTCATCATTCTCTCTTCACTCCACTCTCTCATTTTCATTTCCATTTTCTTTTCCCTTGCATATCTGTTCCATTTCCCCTTCCATCCTTTAGTTAGCAAAAGCTTTGTAAAGATACTTCCTTGGTTGGCCACCTTAAGAAACCCGTAGCAGAGGAGCAAAGAACAAAAAGGAAGAAACACATCAGTCAGAAAGATCTAAAAGGTTGCTGAACTGAATTAGAGTTTACTCTTTCCTTCTTGTTATTTAATTTAATTATGTTTGCTATGTGTTTATTGTTCTTGACATCAACAATGATACCTTAATCCTATTTGCTAGAATGATTATGTTAATTCAATAATATTTGTTTGATTCATGTTTAATGTGTTTGTGCATTCGTCGATCATGTTTTTAATTAAAATCAATATGTATTTCATTCATACGTGACTGGATACATTCAGATTAGTTAAGTGATCCTAACTAGACGATGGCTAGTAGACATATAATTGAAAAGTGCAATGCTCAATTTAGATTATTAAACCTGACTAAATTAGAGTTTCATAATATCTTTAGTTAGTTATATTTTCTTGCATAGTTTTTAGGTTTATGTGATTAAACTATTTCAAACATAAATGTCCCTATTAGATCACATAAATACTAAGAAATCCTTAGTTTAATATGATCAGTAAAATGCATATTTCACTAAGTAAGAGATTTCGAGATGACTTAATTTGGTTTCCAAACTCATGAAAGATCGAGTTGCCATGAAATAATTTCTGAACACCATTAAGCATGATGAAAATGAATTGAGTTGATTAATATAATTATCCTAACCTATTTTATGTTGATTGTTTTTGGTTCTAATGTCATTCATTCATACATTTTGATCATTTGCATTTAGATTTAATTGCATAGGGATAATCTTGCATCTAGCTAATTTAATTTAATCATCCACAACTCCAAATATTGTGTTTTTACCCCCAAATTGTTAACTTATAATTTTAAAAATAATCAATTAACATACACAATCCCTGTGGAGACTATAACTCATTTTACTTATTATTTGAATGACTATGTACACTTTCACATAATCTTGTTACAACCATCTATTACATGCTTCTATAATTATTTCATAAAAACTTTAGACTTTATTCACTTTAGTTCTTACTTGTAAAACAAATAATCAAACTTTACAAATTAGCCTATTTCACATCCAAGCTTTAAAATCTAACATTTTAGAATAAAAAATTTCAAGAAATAAACTATGGAAACTTTTGCAATCTTTAAGAGTTTTGGAAAATAATACATGGGTAAGCTAAATCGAGTTGCTACAATCTAAAAACATAAAATTTACGAAAAATGGACAAAGATTGACTTAGATGCAATAGTTGAAAGATTGGAGCTTAATAATGGCTTCCCTAGTTCCTTTCCTTTGTATATTTCGATTGAAGAAGATGAGAAAAATGGATAACCCTCCACTTTTCTTTTGTTTTTCCCAAATAACCTTCGCTAATTAGAAATTTTAATATTATTCAATCATTTAACATGCCAATGTCGTCTACCCACTTACAAAATGACTTAATTTTCATATTAAATATTATTTTAATTATTTAAGCCCTTTAACAAATAAGGATCTATAACGATGAAATTTTACAACTTTTACGATTTATTCCTCGTACCTAAATTAACTATATGTTCAGTAAGATTTCTAAACTGAAATTCAATATAATAACATATTAGGCTTGTAAATATTATTATTTAATACTTACAGACTCAATCTTCAAAAAACAGGGTTCCGAAATCACTGTTTCTAACACCAATGACTTTTAGGTCATTACAATTCTCCCCCTTAAGAAACTTCATCCCCGAAATTTACCTGAAAAGAGATAGGGATACTAAGATCTCATTGAATCCTCGGGTTCCTAAGTTTCTTCTTCCACACAATGACTATGCCACAAAATTTTACAAGTGGAACATGTGTATTCCTCAGCTATTTAACTTCCCAATCTAGAATTTCAATTGGTTCCTCCTCAAAGGAAAAATCATGTTGAATTTGAACTTCTTCCACCTGGATAACGTGGGAGGGATTTGAATGATATCTCCTGAGCGTTGATACATGAAACACGCCATGTATCTTTTGTAATTAAGACCATATGAATACTCAACTGGAAACTTTTATTATACATAAACTTTTATTATAAAATATCTTATAATATATGAATAACCTGCTCTAACTGGCCATCAGATTGAGGATGAAAAGTCGTGCTAAAATTCAACCTTGTATCTAGAGATTCATGGAGCTGCTTCCAAAATCTCAAGGTAAAATGATGATCTCGATCAGAGATAATCGACATAGGCACGTCATGTAATCTAACTATCTCGAGAATGTAAACTTCAGCCAACTACGGAAGTGAACAATCAGTCCTAAAAAAAAGGTTGACTTTGTTAATCGATCAACTATCACCCAAATGACATTTCTTTTACTCGTAGACAACAGTAGGCCAACCTCAAAATCCATCGTGATTCACTCTCATTTCCATTCAGGAATAGGGATAGGTTAAAGCAGTCCAGTGGGAACATGATGTTCTGCTTTTACCTGCTGACAAGTTAGGCATTTAGTGACATATTCGACAATCTCTCTTTTTATACCGAAACTCTAATACATTTCCTATAAGTCACGATACATTTTTGCACCACTAGGATGCATAGCAAAAGGATTATCGTGAGCTTCGTGGAGTATCAACTCTTTCAAATCAACAACATTTGAAGCACAAATTCGATTATGAAATCTCAAACAATCCTTATCATCTATACTAAAATTTTCAAACATGCCCTGATAAACCATTTCCTTTTTCTCTAAAAACTTTGTATCGATAAGTTGTGCCTCTTTTATCTAATCAAACAACATCGGTATCACTGCTAATGCTGAGTTTGGAAAACATTTCCCACAACTCAACCGATGCCTTCCTTCTCAACACGTCAACTACAACATTAGATTTTTTAGTGTGATAATCAATGGCATAGTCGTAGTCTTTCAACAGCTTGATCTTGCAAAGTTGTCTTAAGTTCAACTCCTTTTGGGGTAAAAGGCATTTAAGACTCTTATGATTGGTGTAGATATGACATTTCTCACTATATAGGTAATGTCTCCATATTTTTAGAGCAAATACCATAATAGTTAGTTTTGGATCATGCGCTGGGTAATTACATTCATATGTTTTCAGTTGTTAGGACGCATACGTGATCACCTTACCATCCTGTATTAACACACAACCCAAGCCATTTAACGAAGTTTGACTATAACCCACAAAGTCTTTTCCCGTATCAAATTACGGTAGATCACACATGCTATCGTTTGTCATATTTCATGTATATAAATAATATACCAAATTTCACCATCATTTCGTATTAAATGTCACTTAACAAGTTCATGTTTTATAATCCCTATTAACAAGACACAGACTAAAGAAGAATACATGGATCATCTGACTATCATGCCAATTTGGCACTCAGTGTCTGATTGGAATGTTCAAAGTATAGATTGCACTCCACGCCTCATTGGTATAACCAAAGTAAAATGTGCTAATATCCTATGGCATACCAACAATATCCAACTTTTCCCAAGACAGTTAATAAGGTAACCAATGAATCAATACATATATGTTCGTGAATGACATATCATAGTTTCATATCATGTTCATTTATACTATGCTCACCTTAATTCAATTTTTAACATTCAATATCACCATATAAAAACTGAGTCACGAGACAAGTAATAAGCTTTCCTAAATAACTAGATTGCAACAATCATGTATGTGTTCGTGTGTGTGTGAATATATAGAACTCGAGTCATAAAAGTACAAACTGTAATTTCGTTACTTGACTACAACTCTTGCCTTTCCTTTCTCTCGAGACAACTCAACGTCATCTTTAGCTACGTTTGATAATTCAATTATAAAAATTACATTAGTTCACATCTAAATCACATTCAAACACATAATCAAAATATTTTTCATTTTATTCATTTTTGTCCCTATACACGAGATACTCATATTTTAAATATTTAATATTAGATTAAAATATGATTTTGTATTCTTTCATTAGGTACCTTGTACTTTTCATCTATAGCATACTTTCATGAAAGTTTTCAGTTTATTCAATTTAGTCCCTAATATCACAAAATCTACTAACAAACTTAACTTAATTTCTAACTTAGCCTTCATCATAATCTAAGCTTTCTAATGAACAATCTCTTTAATTTCAAGCTTAAATTCATCAATTTCACTAAAATTGCAACTTCCTAAACATATAACAATTAAAGAATTTGCTAAACATCTAACAATTGAAGCAATTTAAGAATTATTGTGTTAATGACTTATTCAGGTCCCAAAGATCTTATAAGCTTGTAACATTTTGAAGCTTAGGACGGTTCCGAGTTCAGAATGAGCAAAATTACAAAATTAACAAATAAATGACAAACGGTGGTTGATTGGTCTTGATGTGGTTAACCAATCTTTGAATTAGGGATCCAAATTACTTTAACTCCTAAAATGGCTCCATTTTACCTCTCGATCTCAATTTTATTAAGTTAGACAAGTTAATTCTGATTATCTCTCAATCCTAATGGCTAACCCGAGACTAAAGAATCGGTGCTCAACAAGATCTCCTTTCGATCTCACTTGCCTAGGTATTTCCTTAGGGTCCTTAATCTTAAGTTTTTAAGTTCCAATTTATTACAATTTGGTCCCTCACCCAAAAATCAGTTTGCCGTATCTCCATCAACCAACCTCCTTAAAGGTTTAGTTACCATACTAAAAATAAAGCTAATGAACATAAAATTGCAGAACATGAAAGCCATTAAAGAAAAGCTTAAGAAAAATGTAAAAGTTTGTATTTTTATGCAAGAAAACTTAAAATAAATGTAAAGAGAAGTATTTTACATGAAAATCTAAAACAAAAAACATAAAATGAACAAGCTTTAATAGATTAAATATAAAAGAAACTGAAATACGTTAAACTAAAACTGAAAATTACATTACAACCAAAGTAAAAGGACTAAATCTGGAAATAAACTTAAGCTACAATGTTAAATAATTTAACTAACTACAAGAACAGTAACAAGAAGAAAATGTAGGAAAATAAACTCTACAACTATAGAAGAAGAAGTAAAAAAAGGAAACCCTAGAAAAAGTGTAGAAAAACTAAAAGAAAACCTAAGTAAAACTAAAGCTAAACTACTCTATGTGTGGCCTCCTCTCTTCTTAGCCAACTGTGACTAATTTTAGTAGCATTCTGACCCCTTGAACGGGCCTCTTCTGATTGGTGCTTCAATTAGACAAACATTTCCCCTAATGTCAATTTTTGTCCCCTAACGAAAATGGTATCAGGATACTGAGGGCTTGGTATCGCGACATGGTCGCCAATCTTGAAATGGAAGCTCTCCTTATCACCTGGATATCGCGATACCTTAGGGAGATATCACTAGACCACTGCTTAATCTATTAAGTTATAAAGAAAAAGAGATTAGGTAAGAGTGTTGAGAACCTTATAAGTAGGGGATTACTCCCAAAGGTATTGCACACCCAGTTTATTGAGTGGTTGTGCTAGTTACGTTCTAACGAGGTAGTTAGAAAGGAACCAAAGGATGAACCAGGAATATAAAAATATTAGATTTTTGTTTACAATTGTAAACCATTTTTTAGTGGTGTCAAAAAATAGTGGTTTCAGGACCACAAATCCGATAAATGAGTTTGTAAATATTTATTAGTCAAGTAGAGAATTATGTTGAAATTTGATTTAATGATTTTTGTTAATTAAATGAATAATTAGGTTCAAGTGGTATGTCCTTAAAGTCAAGTGGTTTTAGAAAATAAGGTATTGAAACCTCGTTTCTATAAATTGCGACTGTAAATATTTTATTAACTATTTATGGAGTGTTATTAAGGTCATATTAAAATTTCTTAAATTTTGATTAAGAAATTTTAATGTTTAGATAATTAATTAAGTAAAAAGAACTATATCGTAAAAGTTGCAAAAGTCAGCCATAATTAGTTTAATTGTACTAAATGGCTATGAAACCATGAATTGAGGGTTTTATATTGTAAATATACCTATTTAGATGGTGGTGGACAGTTGGTGAGTTTTAATTAAGAAATTTTGGATGTGTTATAGGTTAAACTTGTAAATTAATAAATAAAACCAAAATTAAAAGAAATCAAAACAAGTTATCATCTTCCAAAGACCATCATCACCGAAACTAAGAAGAGAAAACACCATTTTTATGAGTTTAAAGTTCAGTCAAGCTTGATTTGATGCATGGTATGTGATTTTGATCCCTTTTTTAATGATTTTTATGCTTTTGTTACCATTTTAGCTTAATCTAGCTAACCCAAGGATCAATTCGTAAAATTTTTAAAAGTTTAGGGACTTTCCATGGATGATTTGGAAGTGTTTGAGAAATTAGTTGATACATTATTAAAGTTAGTAGTTAAATATATGTATTTTAAGTGATTTTTAGTGATTTTAATGTTTAGGGATTAAATTGTTAAAATAGTAAAATTCAATGTAAAATGTGTGAAATGAGCAAAATATGGGTTGTTATAAGACTAGGGGAAATTTGACTAGCATGAATTTTAATTAAAGGTGGTTAAATTGTAAGTTTGGGGTTTAGGGACTAAATTGCATAAAAGGTAAAACATTTAGGGTAATTTTGTAAATTTCCCATTGATAAGGTTGATAAGTTGAATTAATAATATTAAGTTATTTAAATGATTTAATTGAATAAAATTTATTATTTAGATCACGAAACAAATCAAACGGATCTAAACCGAGGAAAAACTAATGTGTTAGATTATTTGTCGGCTTCGTTGTTACAACTGTATTTGTCAAGGTAAGTTCGTAGTGTAACAATATATATGTGTGTTTCTTTATTATTATTTATACTAATTGCTAGTTAATTAAAATAAATGAGAAATCTCATTATTTACTTGTAAATTATTAAATGTTGCAATTAAGTACAAATGAAAAGTGAATATCTGGTAGTGGTAAATCTTGTGGTTTCACAATATTGAAATGAATGTAATAGATATATAGTATGTGTACGAAAATAAGAAGTGCCCATGAATGGTTGATTTACTGATAATATGAATTTAAATATAATGCCCAGTTGAACATAGTAAACAGTTAGAATACGATTGACATGCCAATAATGTTAGTATGTGTGATTGTACGGAATTGCACTTTGGTGCCTCTATATTTACACTACAGTGCCTCTATTAGCATTTCAATGCTCATCGTGTGTTTTGGGGAAAACCCGAGTATCCGAGTCAATTTGCTATAGTTCAATTGGCCATGAAATTTTATGTTTAAAAGTTAAATTACTCTTACAGTTAGATTTATGTATAACGATATGTTTGTGTATATATGTATATGTATGGAAGCATGGACTACTTTGGTTTGGGCCATTGTGTATATTGAATTATATGAGATGAATATTTTGATTAGTATAGTTTGATAATGAATATTATTGCCTTGGAGTAATTTTATGCTTCATATGTCTATAAATATGTTATCTAGTTATGTTTTTGGTGTATTTAGAGAATTAAATGATTATATAAGTATTTTCTGAGTATTCGAGGTTGCTTCATTTGGTTTAACAGGTAAATAAAGCTTTAAAGACTGTGTGATTGCATGAAATGAACTATGATTGTTGAGTAATGATATGGATTATGATGAAATATGTAATTGAAAGGTAAAGATGGTTTAGTATATATGTACGAGTGGTGAATTATGAAAGTGAAATGATAGATATGTTTTATACGATGTTTTGATTGGAATTATATATGCAATGTTACACCAACTAACCTTGTGAGGTGGTATGTATAGGAAAGGAAAGTTGGCTTAAGACATAATGAAATTATGCTCGGTTGTTTAACTTAAAATGTTCGGTAAGTTAAGTTTCCTTTGTATGAACTTACTAAGCATTAGTTGTTACATAGTTGTTTTCTTTGTTTTGTAGTTCATCGGAAGCTCTATCGGTTGGAATCGCGTAGGATTACAATCACACTATCCATTCACCATATTGGTAGTTTTGGCTATTTTGGGGTAACGATTATAAATGGCATGTACTAGGAATTTTTATGTTATTTATCAATGTGATATGGTTTAAGTTTATTTGCCTATATGCCTTGATGTTGGCTTATATGTAATGGCCCGATTTTGGGGCTAATCAGAACAGTGGTTTCGAGACCTCAAATTCGATGCAGTAAAATTTATTTTTATTATATTTTTATGGTCTACAATTTCATGGAATGATTTCGTAAAAATTTCGTTAAAAAATTTTGACATTTGGGCACTCAATTTAGTCAAAAAGACTATATCGTAAAAAGTGAAAAAGTTGAGTTCTACATGTTAAAGGTATCCAATTGCTATGAGATTTTAAATTAGAGGTTATTATATGATAATTAAACCATTTGTTAAGTTAGTGGACAAAAATAGACATGGTGAGATAAAATTTTAAAGTTTGGCAAAAAGGGTATTTTGGTCATTTGGTAAATAAAAGAATAAAAAGGGAAAATCAAGTCAAAATTTTGTTCATCATCTTCTACCTTGGCCGAATTTCATAAGGACACCATATTTGGGGTTTCTTCAACTTTCAAGCTTGATAGTAAGTGCATTCTAGCTCCGTTTTTAATGTTCTTTACATTTTTGAAGTCCTCGTAACCCGATTTACCTATTTCTACCATTATTTTGAAGTAGGGTTCATGTTTAAAAATTTACCCATGTGTGACATGCATGTATTTTGATGTTTGATGGAATATATTGTATGTTTAAGGTGTGATAAACAACTTTTACTAAGTGATTTTTCATGAAAATACCTAAAAAATACCTATTTGTAAAAAGTTGTAACATGGGTAGTAAAAATCTGATTTGATGAAAAATGTGGGCTGATATGAGCATGAATATTGTTCAGCTAGGCTTGGGTAACAAATAAATTCAATACGTTTCATTTTACGAGCCTAAAGACTAATTTGTAAAAAATGTGAAACTTTAGGGGCAAAAAGGTAATTTTTCCATAATGTGATGTTTGGACTGATTTGAGTAATATGAATATTAAATAAGTTAAATTTTCTATTATAGATCAAGAAAAACAAAGTTCGGACCTTGATCGGGGAAGAATAAGTTGTTTGACGATTAGATCCTTTTCTACTATTTTATACCGAGGTAAGTTCGTATGTAAATAATGCATTATTTGTAACATCCCGAATTAAGGCCTAGTCGGAACAGTGGTTTCGGGACCACAAATCTGACATAAGAAATTTAATTTTATTATATTTTTATGGTCTACAATTTCACGGAATGATTTCGTGGAAATCTCGTTCGAAAATTTTGACGTTTTGGCACTCAATTTAGTCAAAAGGACTTAATTGTAAAAAGTGCTAAAGTTGAGTTCTACATGTTAGAGGTTTTTAATTGTTATGAAATTTTAAATTGGAGGTCCTTAAATGATAATTAGACCATTGGTTACTTGTTGGAAAAAAATAGACATGAAATGGGTGAAATAGAATATTTTTAAGTTAAGGGCATTTTGGTAATCTAATAATTAAAAGAATAAAAAAGGGAAAATAAGCCAAAATTTTCCATCTTCTTCTTGTGCAGTCGAATCTACCATGGAAGCCATGGCTAGGGTTTGGTTCAAGCTTCCAAGCTCATTTGTAAGTGATCCTAATCCCCATTTTTAATGTTTTTTACATTTTTGAAGTCTCGGTATCTCAATTTACCTATTTCTACCGTTATTTTGAGCTAGTGTTCATGTTTAAAATTTTACCCATGAGTGATATGCATTGTTTTGATGTCTAATGGTAGAAAATGAATGTTGGGTGTTCAATAAATGACTTTTGCTAAGTGATTTTTGGTGAAAATGCTTAAAAGGACCGTTTTGTAAAAGTTATAAAATTTGTCATAAAAGTGTGATTTAGTGGAAATTGTGGGCTGCTATAGTTATGAAAATTATTTGGCTTGGCTTAAAGTGCAAAGAAATTGAATAAAAAACATTTTACAAGCTTAAAGGCCAAAGTGTAAATAAGTGAAAGTTTAGGGGTAAAAATGCAAATTTGTAAAAGTATAATTTTTGGGTCAATTTGAATAATGTGAATAATAAATGAGCTATATTTGAAATGTTAGATCAAGAAAATCGAGATTCGGGCTTAGATTGGGAAAGTTCGAGATTATGGACTAAATTGGAATAGTTGGTCGTAATTGCATTCGAGGTAAGTTCGTGTGACTAAATAAGCATGTTATTCGTGTTATTGTTATTATACTTGAAGTCCAATTTACTATGATTGTATTGAATTATATGTTAATGATATTGTGTATGGGACAGTAATGAACCCCATGAAGTAATCGATAACTCAAATGTCGTTAACATGATACGTGATGATTGAATATATTGGAAGTTTGATGGAATATGATGTTTCTTTGAAACAAGTAAATTTGTGTGAAAATAATTCATCAACTTCATTATCATGTGCTTAATACTTGATATTGTACGAAATGTGGATTTATGTCTTTATTGGAATTGACTTGTGATGATTCAGTGAAAATGTGATGATAGCTTTGTATCTCAGAAGCCCGGGTGACCCAAAGGAATACTTAGGACTTGGATGTCGTGACACCGTGCTAAATGTGCATGTGTAAGACCATGTTTGGGACATGGCATTGACAATGATATGTGTGCCTGTGTAAGACCATGTCTGGGACATGGCATCGGCGATGATATGTGTGCCTGTGTAAGACCATGTTTGGGACATGGCATCGGCGATGATATATGTGCCTATGTAAGACCATGTCTGGGACATGGCATCGACAATGATATTTATGCCTATGTAATACCATGTCTGAGACATGGCATCGGCGATGATATATGTGCCAGAGTAAGACTATGTCTGAGACATGGCATCAGCGATGATATGTGTGCCAGTGTAAGACCATGTTTGGGACATGGCATCGGGGATGATATGTGAATTCATGTAAGACCATGTCAGGGACATGGCATTGGTACTTTATTTGGTGTTTGATAATCCCAAGTGTCCTTTAGTATTCCAGTGGTTCAACGGGCCATTCAAGATGTTGGGATAAAAAGTGGAATAAAATGGGTAAGAATGTATGGTACACGTATGTACACTAAGCTTATGGTTATTAAGACTTTGAAATGTCGATATATCAGTGAGCTAAGATGTATGAATTATGATTATAAATTTTGTTGCAATATCATATTAACTTATATTGCGTATTTGAACATGGAATTCATGAATGGTGAGTTCACGATTAGTTGAAAGTGAACTTATGATAGTTATCATTATATTGCACTAAAATAGTTTTGGGACAGCAGTAGTAGCCCGACTTTGAAAACCCACCAAATATTGTGGAAATCGAATTAGAGACTTAATAAGATATTAAATTAAATCTTATTGAGTCTAGTTTTACATAGAGGAAATGGTGTAAGCAAAAGAATTTCATATTGTGAGATATTTTAATTTTTGTGAGACAGGGTCAGAGTGATTCTAGGCTCCCCTATCTTAACTTTGGAAATCATTAAAAATTGTATGAAAATATTTATGGGTTAGAATTCATATGAATAGATCCTTAATTAGTCTAATTTCAAGAGAAATAGACAAGAACATTATCCGAATCCCATACCGTGAGATAATTAATTTTTTATTAAAGAGATGTCGAAGTTGTCAAACAGCAGAACAAGGGCAACTTTAAAGAATAAAATGTACTTATTGGCTAGACCAAAAATTATGAAAATTTTATGGTAAGAATATATGTTAGTCTAGTTTCAGGAAAAATTATCGGATCTTAATTTGGAGTTTCATAGCTCCAAATATAAATAATTTGGTAACTATGACTTGAGAAAACAGCATGACTAGAATATAAGTAAAAGTGTAATTATGGTTGTATTACCTTGAGAAGCATGTTGGCTTATTTCTTATTATTTTCATATGGACTTACTAAGCATAAAGCTTACTCCCTCCTTTTCATTTCTTTAGTGTTTTCAGGTTAGCTCGGGGTTAGGGATCGTAAGAGGCAGCATCACACTATCAAGCCATCACCTTTGGAGTATTGGCATATGTGTATTAAGCACCTTCAAGTGAGTGGCATGTATAGGGACTTAGTTTTTATGATAGATGTCGTTATGATTAGCCAAATGTATTGGCTTATATTAATTCATTGTATATAGCTATGAGATGAGGCTTATAATGATTGTGGCTTGTAAGCCTAGTTATCCATGCTAAGTTCTAATGCTTGTGACGTGATAATGTGTTTATGCTTGTGGGACATGCATGATTGGTGTGAAGACATATGTGTACGATAAATGCTTCATGACCAATCGAAATGGTCATAGCCATGAAGTAATTGTATGATATGGAAATAAGACGATGATGATTGGACATAAATGCTTGATGTTTAAATAAGGTCACTTGATAAGTCGATGAACATGAAAATTTGGTCATCATATGACAGGGTCAATGAATATGGATTGTTGTGTCTAGATTTGGCATTATACGAGTATGTGTAACTCGTGAATAATAGCATGTTAATGTTAGGAATATACCTTAGTGAAGTATGCTAAATCATTAAAATGATGTCATGATGAATATCTTTGATGTGTGTAAAAAAATGTGAGGGATTAATGGTAACAAAAGGCTTGGAAAATAGCCTAAGTGCTAGCCACACAGGCAGAGACACTGCCATGTGTCTCAGACGTGTGGAGGACACGGCCTAGCACACGGGTGTGTGGCCTGGCCGTGTGGTTCAATTTGTTTTGCTGACGTCATAAACAGAGAGTTACACGGCCTGAGGACACGGGCGTGTCCCTATGTCCACACGGGCTTGTGACCCTGTTTCATGAAAATTTTTCTAAGTTTCCCAAAACTTTCCAAAGTTCTTGGTTTAGTCCCAAACCGCCTTTAATGCATGTTTAGAGCCTCGGTAGCTCGTGTAAGAGATATTATGCATGTGATTGAATGTTTTTAATTTAAATGAAATTTTATGGCCCGATTTTACGAAATTGTGTACTTTTAAGTCCAGTAATGCCTCGAACCCTGTCCTAGCGTCGGCTACGAGTAAAGGGTGTTACATTATTATTTATGCTTTAATTTTGTTTTTATTGTATGAATTGTGACTTACTCTTTGAATGAATTCGACAAAGTTCGATGAGCGAGAAAATCCCGGTTAAACCTTAAGAATAGTTAGGATACAAATGTCATGACATTAGGGTTAGTTGAGATTACGTGTAAGACCATATCTGGGATATAGCATCAATAAGAGACTTCGTGTAAGACCTTAGCTGGGCTATTGGCATCGATATGAGATCCCATATAAGACCATGTCTGGGATACGGCATTGATATGGTACTATGTGTATGAGATATCCCGAGTATCCTTTAGTATTCCAAGTGGTTCAATAGGAAACTTAATGGTAATGTTTAAGTTGTGAAAGACTATGGTAAGTTGCAAGTTGGTACAAGTATGTACATAAAACTCATACTTAATGAGCTCGATATGTGATGAACCCTCGGTGTGGTATGATTGAGTAAGTTATGATGTTAAGGTTTTAATAACATCTATGTTAAGTTTGATTATGACATTTACGTTAAATTACTTCATGTTAAATTTATGTTAAATTGTGTATGATGCCTATTATTTGCATAGGAGCTTACTAAGCTTTAAAGCTTACTCCCCTTCCTTTTCCCTTGTCTTATAGCGTCACCAAGCCAGCTCGGGAATTGAAGACGGTCGAAGATCCATTCACACTATCAAATTATCATTTTGGGTACTCATGATTACATTATTTTGAGTTATGGCATGTATTGGGACTTGGTCATTTTGTTATGTGTCATATTCGATTTGGCCAAATGTGTTGGCTTATAATGGTTAATAGTTTATTTTGCATATGGCCATTGGAAGTTGGCTAATATTAATTTTATTGGTCATTGGTATATTTGTGTGATGATGCTTATCATGAAGATGAAATTGGCATGAATGGAAAAGAAAGTATGTGATGTTATTGCATGATAAATGTTAGTATGTGCAAATGATGTATTAATATCTTGTTTGTGGTTGATTTAGTTGTATGTATATGCTTGGATTGGTGTTGCTTGTTGTTGTGTAGGTTGGTGCAAGTAAATGTGGCAAAATGGCTAGGGAAATAGCCTTATTTTTGTCCACACGAGCAAAGACACGACTGTGTGTCTTAGCCGTGTGAAGGACACGGCCTAGGGACATGGGTGTATGTCCAGGGCATGTGAAGTCTGAACCTATTTTATGAAAAAATTCAAAAATTAAATTCACCACACGACCTAGCATACGAACGTATGACTTGGCCATGTGACTTCCTTTAGTGCATGACATCATAAACAGAGAGCTACACAGGTTAGGAACACAGGTGTGTGTGACCACACGACCTACCCACACGGGTGTGTCCCAAAGCCACACGGGCGTGTCCCAAAGCCACACGGGTGTGTGACCCTATTTTGATGAAAAATTTTCTAAGTGTTGGGTAACTTTCTAAAGTTCTCGGTTTAGTCCCAAACCACTTCTAATGCATGTTTTGGGGCCTCGCAGGCTCGTGATAGGGACTTTATGATTGAATGTAAAAATTTTTAAATTTGGATGGAAATTTACGTCTCAATTTTGTATGTTTATTTGAGTTTACGTCCGGTAATGCCTCGTACCCTGTTTCGACGTCAAATACGGGTAAGAGGTGTTACATTATAAATGTATATATATAAGCATATGATTTGGTCACTAGTGAATGCCTAGAGATTTAGATGGCTTTTGGTTCGTTGAAGTGTGAATAAAGTGATTAAATAGTAGATATGTGATGTATGTTTAAGGTTTGAATTTATGGCATTGGATTTGAATTGATTTGGATGTTAAATTGTGGTACCAATGAGGATATATTGGGTAGACATTTTGATTAAATGATAAGAGTGTGTTTTGGCATGTAATAAGGCTTAAATTTTGATTTGATAACTTGGTTTTTTTTTTTTTTGAGTTTGTGCCAAACTTATATGTGCCTTAATGTCCTTAGTTGATAGATTGCAAATAAAAGTGTAAAAATATGGCAAGTGACATTTATGTATGCTTATATGAAAGTAGGTAAAATATGGTTGAATGGTATGCTTTGAAATTGTTATTTGATATATATATATATGAATTATTCTTAATGAATGAACTTGAAATGTTGAATTGAGTCAAGTTGATATGTTGAATTATGGTGTCAATTGAGGGCATATTAGTTAGGCACCTAAGTTAGTTGGTCTTGGTATGTTTTTGGTATGTTTTAAAGTGTTTTGGTCATGTGAAAATGATTGGAATGGTATGGTTTGTTATGCAAGAAATTGTCAATGCTTTGGCTTGTGTTAGGGTAATTTTGAGAAGTAGATGGCCTAGGACACGAACTGTCACAAGACCGTGTGTTATTATTGTTTTAGGTGCAAGTTTCACATGGTTTGGCACATAGCCTGCAACACGACTATGTGACCCTATTTCTAATACCCACATAGGTGGACACATGGGCTGAGACATGACTGTGTGTCCAAAATTCGAATGTCCATACGGTCTAGGCTATGTCACACAATCGTGTGACCCCTGTTTCCAAAATTTTCAAGTTTTTCTGAAATTTTCTGGTTTGTTTCAAATTGATCCTAAAATGTTCCTAAACTGTTTTTAGGGCCCCGTAGGATGAGTTTAAGGCTCGTAAGTGTATTGTATGCTATAAATGGAATGCGTAAATGATTGTTATAATGTTAAATTGAATAAATGTTTTGTTTGAAATCAAATGTTCTAAATGTTCTGAATTGTATTATAATACTTTGTAACTCTAATTTGGCGACGGAGATGGGTTAGGGGTGTTACACAACATGCTGTGTTATGAAGAGTAAATATGTTAAACTTGGTAGATCAGTAAGATAAAAGATAAAAGGACTCTGCTTGGGGATTTCCAATGTTAAAAATGATGGAAAAAAGGGTATATGAATAGATTTTGATGAGTTTCCTTGTTCTGTAATAGTAGTTGTTATTGATTGCACGATGAAAATTTGGATCTAGAGTTTCGAACTATAGTAGGTGAGAATTAGGTGAGTCTCTATGTCGACTCTTCTTTGTATGATGATGGTACTTGTAGACCTGTAAGAGAATGGCTAAAAGATGATGTTGTGATCTTTGGTGTTATAATATGTTATGTATGCGACCTTGTGTGTGATTATTGAAGTATGTTTATGACTGTACTAATGTTTGTTGAGAATGATATGCATATTTGGTATAGACCTGTTGAGTTCAAATAGGCCGATGTGAAGTATGGTTGCATCTGGTTTTCTAGATTATGCATATGCGTCTTAGTTCTATGTTATTCAATATGTTCTGATGAGAGTGGGTTTGAGCATGATGATTCTGTGTCTACCTCTGTGGAGTCGTCTAAAGGGGTCTGTCAGGACTTTAAACACGATTATGAAAGGAAAAGTCCATGGCCATGGCATCCTCAGAAAAAAACTAAAGGAAGGTGATTACCCAAAGGGTTTTATACGTGTCCCAAGACAATGATGGGCAAACCTTCCAAAGTAAGAGTCTAGGAAAATCCATTTCGTAAAACATGCCATGAAAGAGTAGCATTCATGGCAAAAAATGAAAGAGTAGCCTTCATGGTGAAATATGAAAGAGTTGCCTTCATGGTGAAATATAAAAGAGTATCCTTTGTGGAGAAATATAAAAGAGTAGCTTTCGCGGTGAAATATGAAAGAGTAGCCTTCATCGCGAAATATGAAAGGGTATGGTGAAATATGAGAAGAATGCCTTTGTGGCAAACTCCATAAGGAATGCCTTCGTGGCGCAGTCTTAAGAACCGTCATTGTGGAAAATAAGTGGAAAGATAAACCTTGGTGGCAATCTCTAAAGGGATAGCCCTTATGGCAACCATATGAATGGAACACCTCTGTGGCGAGTCCTACAAAAGGACTTTTGAGGCACACTCCAGAAGGGCTGCTCTAGCGGCAAGTTCTAGAAAAGCTTTCATAAATGAATCATGATGGACGTTTTTATGGTGGGTTTCTATGCTAAGTAATTGGCGTGTTTTGTATTGTTCTTAAACATAAATAGTGAAATTAGAAGTACAAATTTTACAAATGAAATATATGGTAAGGCATGCCATAAAGACTAAGGCTCAGACGAAGATAGTGAATTAATGAGATATGGTGAAGTAATGAGCTAGTATTGAGATGTATCTTGAATAAAGATGTAACCTTGTATATTCGAAGGCAATACTGTTACCTGTGTATGTGCTTCTCTTCAAATCACGATAAGGTGATGGCTCAGAGGTTTAAAAAGTGTAAATAAAGTATCACAAACAATGAAGAGAAGGGAGTAGTCTAAGAGTAAGGTATGGTAGCGAATGAGTACAAGAGAATAGAATCTGAGGAAGTATTCACCAGAAAGAGAGTTAAATATTAAGAACAAAGAGATTTTCAAACTAAAATATCGATTTCTATATGCAAGTGCGACCTAGGTAAAAGATGTTTCCCTCTCTAAGTTCTTATGAACTTATATGTGTGTGTTATGTTACAGGTGTGATCTTGTAAGTCTGCACCAAGAGGAAAAATGCCAAGACTACGCCAAGAAGTGACGTATCGGGTTATTATGCATACAGAGAAAATTGTCGGCGGGTTCGAAGCTTGCTCTGTTACCTAGTATTTCATACCTTTAGGGACATTTGTAATAAAGTAGGATGTCAAATTTTGGTAATTTTGTAATTTAGTTGTCATGTATTGCAAATGTATTGCTTTTTGTAAATTAAGTTGCAAAGGTGTAATTAAGGGTATTGTAATTTGATTGAAATCTGTATAAGTAAACTAAGTCCTTATCCATATTTGTGTAATAACACTCAAGGTCTGGATCCTTTTAATCAGATTGGATTTAGGTTGTTACATCATCATTTTGTATAAAATGTCACTTAACAAGTTCAGGTTTTATAATCCTTACTAATCAGACACGGACTAAAGATGGATACACGAATCATCCAACCATCACGCAAATTTGGCACTTAGTGCCTCATCAGAACGTTCGAAGTATAAATTGCACTTCGTGCCTCATTGGTATAACCAAAGTAAAAAGTGCTCCGCACCTCATCAAACACTCGAAGTATAATATGCACTCTATGCCTTATCAGTATAAATGGTAGCATATCCAAGTACACTTATCCTATGGCATACCAACTATACCTGACTCTACCCGAGACAGTTAATAGGGTAACCAATGAATCAATACATATATGTTCATGAATGACATATCATAGTTTCATATCATGCTCATTTATACTATGCTCACCTCAATTCAAGTTTCAATGTTCAATATCATCATATACAAAATAAGTCACGAGACAAGTAATAAGCTTACCTAAATAGCTAGCTTGTAGCAATTATGTATGTGTTCGTGTGTGTATATATATAGAACTAGAGTTATAAAAGCACAAATCGTATTTTTGTTACTTAAGAGCAACTCTCGCCTTTCCTTTTTCTTGATGTAGCTCAGCGTCGTTTTTAGCTACGTTTGATAATTCAATTATAAAAATGACATTAGTTCACATCCAAATCACATTCAAACACATAATCAACATATTTTTCATTTGATTAATTTTAGTCCCTATACCCGAGATACTCATATTTTTAATATTTAACATCAGACCAAAATTTGATTTCATATTCTTTCATTAAGGACCTTGTACTTGTCATCTATAACATACTTTCGTGAAAGTTTTTAATTTATTCAATTTAGTCCCTAATATAAAAGAATCTACTAACAAACTTAACTTAATTTCTAACTTAGTCTTTATCATAATCCAAGCTTTCTAATGAACAATCTCTTTAATTTCAAGCTTAAATTAATGAATTTCACTATAATTACAACTTGCTAAACATCTAACAATTGAAGAAATTGATACACGGGCTAGCTAAATCAAGCTTTCATGATTCAAAATATATAAAAAATTTTAAGGAAACGACTTGTTTACCTTAAGAATTTTAAAGGCCAAATAAACTAGTAGAACTTAGATTTCTTTCTTCTTATTTCACTAAGTTGGACGGTTGAAGGAGAAAGATTATAACTTCATCTTTCCTTCCATTAATTTTCTATTTATACTATGATTAGGAATAAATTAAACTTAATTAATCATATTTTTGCAACTAATTATCTTACTTATATTCATTAATTATAATTATAACAATTTAATGGCTATCATCAATATCATCATCATCATCTCTCATATTTAGAATTGGTTACATAACCATTCTTGGTCTTTTGGGTAATTACTAATTACATCCTCAAGCATTTTTAAAAAAAAATTAAAACTCAATAGTGATTGAAGTTTTACAATTTAGTTTTCGAGCTTTAATTAATGATTTTCTCTGTTAAATAACTTAACTAATCTTTGATATATTTCATATAAAACTCGTAAATATTCCTATTTTATCCATTTAGACTTGGTTTATGGAAATGAGGTTTTGAAATCACATTTCTCCAATATTGACAAAAGTTGGGTCATTTCAATTGTAGTGCAGTAATAGTAAGCATCATAGTGCTGTAACAATATGTGTGCATAAAGATTCTTATGGTATGCTAACTATATGTCACTAGTTCTGCCTTGTTTACTAATAACTTTACACAATTTCATTCACTTGTAAGCTTTTGTTTTTAATTCTTATCACAATTGCACTTGTCACACCCCAAATCTGGCGAATCCAAAATTTAGGGTGTAATAGAGAAATAATATTTTTGGTGAAGTGTAATTCGCCCAATTGTTTCTTTTGGAGAATATGTGTAGGCGTATAGTAATCGTCGTGTAAGTAAGTGAAGATTCTACTTCAGATTATTCTTTTATTAAAAGAGAAAGATTTTGCTAAGCGAAATAGTATTTTTGGTATGAATTATAGCTAAATGCATAATACGCCCTATTTGTCTTGGTATTGTGATGATTAGGTTATAAAGTGACTTGGTTAGGAACCAACTAGGTTGACTGGTCTAATATCTATTATGCAGGATTTTCATCTATGTTTCTCTCAGAATCTATAGGCCATTAAGAAGGACAAGTTCTAAATTAAGTAACACTTGTTTAAGTTCCACTAAACATGATTGAGTTATATATATGTATGAGAAGGGTTTATGAAAAAAATTCTTCTTTCTCTAAAAATGTTACTCTCTAATTCTTTTGCTTAAATCCAATTGTATCTTTTCCTCATTAAGCTGGAAGCAAAGGTTCTTGGTTTAATCAGTGGTCATTCCATCTCCAGGTAAGTATTGCAACTCTGCATGTTAAGTTTTGAAAGATTAAGTGTGTAAGAGGTATATAAATAGTAAGGTGTAAGTATAAGGATTTGCATAGGGGTTGTCAGTGATTGAGATTATAGTAATTTGTATGTGAATGAGTTTTAATGGTGATCCTATGTTATTGAAGCAGTTGTTGTTGCTGGGTCGAGATGGATGTCTAAGTCTGGAGCTTCGAGCTATAGTTTAGGTGAGTATTTGGTGAGTCTCTATCCTGACTCTTGCACGTGTATTGTTCAAATAGAAGAACATTTAAATGACGATGATATCTCTATTAACTGGTAAGTATAAAAAGCATAGTAAAAATGATTTACGTGTTATGATGACATGTATAAAGTTCTATTGGAATAGAATGTTGATGGGTAAGTATGCAAGTATAGTTTGATTTAGAAGTAGTACGAACAATCAGATGTTTGAATGAATCCTGGTAAGTGAATGTTATGTAAATGACCATCTATGATGCCTCCAGTAAGGCAATTATATTGCTAACCAGATTGGCAGACCACGATATGAAAACAAGTGGAAGACCATGAGGTTGAGACCCATGACATTGTTTGATATGAAAACATTCATGATGTGGCCTCCAATACGAAGACTGGACTAGGATATCACAATGCATGAAAGTGTGTAAGTGATGGGCATCGAATCCACCAAATATAATTCCTACAAAATAGCTCTAATTAGTAGTAAGAGTGGTAGTAGGTTCGAGTCCACAAGGATTGGATGCGATAATCGACTTTCGTGTATAGCTTATGATCAGATTGTCTATTGTGTCGAAGGTTGTGGCAGTAGTCGTGCCCACGACTCCAATCGTACCTGCTAAAATTAAAAATAAAAGTAAATCGGGGATTTTTTTGAAATGTCTAGAAACTAGATAATTGAAACAACATAAACAATTAATTAAATAAATTAGAAATAAATTTAGAATTTTGCAACAGATAAAATAAGCCTTAGCCTTAGACTCGGTCAATTTCATTTCAAGAATCGATCCTTGAAAATTAATCTTCTCCTCCAATCGATAAGCTGGTTATAATAGTTAAGAACGTCTTAACCACCAATTCTTCCTCTAGTAGCTGGTTCTGGTACGACCTGCAAACCAACCCTTACCGATTATCTAACCGAGATACATGTGTTCCCGATTCAAGACTCCGGCAGCCTTGCGTTTTGAAGAACCCAGCTAAAATTAACGGCCTCAACCGCGTGGGTCGTTTAAACCCGATCACCTTTTCCTCGATTTGTTCTCGAAAATCCGAATACAGCACGGTCAACTCGAATCTCCAACTGTAAGCAAACACGACTCCAACCCAATGTGCACTTTGACTTGAAACCGAAATTGACTTTAAGGGATGATTGGTCTATCCCGATACTTAGGAAAAAAATGAATACCGATGGACGATTTTTTAGCACAAATTCGTATCTCACGATTCCCGACCAGAAAGAGCACCAGCCTAAAGCTAAGATGAAATTCAGTTAAGCATGAAATTGTTCATGGTAACCTGTGAATATGGGTGTATTCGTTGTTAAAAACTACATAAGAAATTGTCTATTTAAGTTCGTCTGCGTTATGTATAGTGTTGAAATCTAAGTATCTAGTATTTTCCATATGAGAATAATATCATGTATTACTATGGAATCTTATGAAATATGAGTTGTTTTGGCATCTTGGTTAGATTTGTGTTTTGTAACAAAGATGTGGGTAATCATTTTGAACAATCTGGGTAATCCATTATCAGTATAAGTGTAACATCTCGTTTTCAATGAAATCGGAATAGTGGTTTCTGAACCACAAATCTGAGTCATAAAGAAAATTTATTTTAATATTATTGCATGGTCTACATTATGATAGGAAAGACGTATGAAAATTTTAATATAAAAATTTTATCGATTTCATGTTTAAATATGGAAAGGACCAAATTGCATAAAATGCAAAAGTTGAATTCTAATAGCTAGAAGGATTAACTAGCTATGGAATTCAAAACTTAATGTCCTTATATGGCAATTAGACCATTAAATGGAGTTAGTAGATATTTTTTGTAACACCCCTTACCCGTATCCGACGCCGGGACAGGGTTTGAGGTGTTATCGGACTTAAAAATTCACAAACGTGCAAAAACGGGTCACAAAATTTCATCCAAAATTAAAACTTTTCAATCACATGCATATCGTCCCTTATACAGGCCTTCGAAGCCTAAAACATACTTCGGGGTGGTTTGGGACTAAACCGAGAACTTTCGATAAACTTTGGACAACTTAACAAAATTTTCTTGCTTCGGAGAGTCACACGCCCGTGTGGGTTGGGCCGTGTGGTCACACACGCCCGTGTAGCTTGGGACACGCCCGTGTCCTCAACCCGTGTAATTCTCTGTTTGTGATGTCAACAAAACAATTTGAACCACATGGCCAGGCCACACACCCGTGTGCTAGGCCATGTCATCCACACGGCTGAGACACATGGCCGTGTCACTGCCCGTGTGGCTAGCATTTAGGCTATTTTCCAAGCCTTTTTGTTAACATTAATACCTCAGATACTTAAATACATTATAGACACATACAATGTAGCATCAAGTAAATGTTTAAACATCGTCCATTAAGACTCAATTGTAATATTCATATATCATCATACATGTGTTTTGCTTACTCATTTTATACCAAGTCTAAACACACCAATTCACAATCAATTAAACATGTCATTTTCATTATTACTTATACATTTATACCATGCTTGCCTAAGTCATTCCACACCAATTTCATGTTCAAGCATTATTGACTTATTGCCATATCACACTTTTATTTTCTGATTATGACCACTTTGTTTGGTCATAAGACATTCATCAAGCATACATACCGTAATACTAACCATTCATATCAAACAAATATCATCACATGACCACATCACCAAGCATCAATACATAACTTGGATAAATAGGCTTACAAGCCATAACCATCATAAGCCACATCTCATGGCTATATACAATGTACTAATATAAGCCAACATCTTGGCCAAGATGTAAGAACACATATCAATAATTAAGTCCCTATACATGCCACTCACTTAAAGACATTAAGATTCATCAATTCTCTAAAGGAGGTAGCTTAATAGTGTAAGGTTGCCTCCGGCGATCTCCAACCCCGAGCTAACCTATCAACACTAAGGAAATGGAAAGGAGGGAGTAAGCTTAAAGCTTAATAAGTCCATATGAAAATAATAAGCAATTTATCAAGATGATTCCATGGTAATATAATCATAATTACACTTTTACTTGTTTTCTGGTCATGCTATTTTCTCGAGTCATATTTACTAATTTATTTATATCTGGAGCTACAAAATTCAAAATTAAGATCTGTAAATTTTCCATGAAACTAGATTCATATATATTTTTACCATAAAATTTATATAATTTTTTTGTCTATCCAATATATACCGTTTATTCCTTAAAATTACTCTTATTCTGCTACTTGACAGCTTCAACCTTTCTTTACTAAAAATAGATTATATCATGGTAAAAGTTTTGATTAATGTTCCCATCTATTTCTATTGAAAATAGACTCATTAAGGATTTAGCAATATAAATCCTAGCCCATAATCATTTTTGTACAATTTTTAGTGATTTTCCAAATTTGAGACAGGGGAGCCCAAAATCACTCTGACTCTATCTCACAAAAGTTCAAATATCTCATAATATGAAACTCTTTTGGTTACATCGTTTCTTCTATGTGAAACTATATTCAATAAGATTTAATATCATATCTTATTCAGTCTCTAATTCAACTTCCACAATTTTTGGTGGATTTTCAAAGTCACACAACTGCTAATGTCCAACACTGTCTTAGTGCAATATAATTGTAACTATCATAAGTTCATTTTCAACTAATCATAAACTTACCATTTCATGGATTTCATATTCAATTTCACAAAGACATAATAAAATAACCATAAATATTATTCATTATTCACACACTTTTCGCTTGCTTATCATATACACATATATACTTGCTCATCATAAATCAATCTTTACCAAGGCATTATTCATAAGTTTAGCATACGTACCTGTACTCATCGTAGTATATCATATAACCATACCTCTTTAACATGCCCTCCTTGGGACTTTCATCACATTCATTACATTACCCGTTGAACACATCGAAATACTATTGGATACATGGAAAACTTGCACATAAGTGCCTCATGTACATACGTAGCCAAAGCTACCTCATAACATGTAGACATCTATAGTGAACTAGGACCAACTCAACGAGCTCGGATGTTACATGCATCGCATCCATAATGAATTTAGACCAACTCAACCCCACATATATTACAAACTTGGAACAACTCAACAAGTCCAGATTTCTCACGAACTCGGACCAACTCAATGAGCTCGGATCTCTTATTTCCTAGTGACATGTCACTTGTATCCTAACTATTCCTAAGGTTCAAACGGGATTTTCTTCACTTACACATAGCATCCTTACCGCACTTGCTTGTCATGTCGTGAACAACGACCATAACATTATTCATGCTTACGAATTCACCATTCTCATATTCATGAAACAAACATGGCATTGCTCATAACTGCATTTAGGCATTTATCACATAATACAATCATCATATCAACTATATAAATATTAACCACACAATGTTAACACATCAATTTAAGTTCAAGCATAAACAATGATATTATTGCATTATTATTGACATGCGAACTTACCTCGAATACGAGCACGGCTATATATTTCGATTTAGTCCATAATCTCATTCATTTCCAATCTATGCCCGAATCTCATTTTCCTTGATCTATAATATCACATTTAGCTTACTAATTAGTCACATTATTCATATGGGTTAGAAAATCATATTTTTACATATTTACATTTTGACCGCTAAATTTTTACATATTTGCTCTTTTTCCCCAAGGGTCGTAAAATGATTTTTATTCAATTTTCCCATTATATAGGCCTAGTCGAACCATTTTCATAACTATAGCAAATTACAATTCTCATCATAACACCCTTTACACCATTTTTACAACTTTTGCAAAACGATCATTTTGGACGTTTTCGTCGAAAATCGCTTAGTGAAAGTCATTTATTTAACACCCAACACTCATTTTCCACCATTAGACAACAAAATACAAGCATGTCACTCATGGGTAAATTTTTAAACATAAACCCTAGCTCAAAATAATGGTAGAAATAGGTAAATCAAGTTACCGGGACTTCAAAAATGTAAAGAACATTAAAAACGAGGCTTGGGATCACTTACAAATGAGCTTGAAAGCTTGAACCAAACCCTAGCCATGGTGTCCATGCTAGTTTCGAATGGATGGAGAAGATAATAGCCAATTTTGGCTTATTTTCCCTTTTTAATTCTTTTAATTATTAGATTACCAAAATGCCCTTAACTTAAAAATATTTTATTACACACATTTCATGTCTATTTTTGCCCAACATTTAACCAATGGTCTAATTACCATTTAAGGACCTCCAATGTAAAAACTCATAATAATTTGACACTTCTAACATGTGGAACTCAACTTTTGCATTTTTTACAATTTAGTCATTTTGACTAAATTGAGTGCCCAAACGTCAAAATTTTCGAACGAGATTTTCACGAATTCATTCCACGAAATTGTAGACCATAAAATACAATAAAAATAAACTTTATTACGTTAGATTTGTGGTCTCAAAATCACTGTTCTAACTAGGCCCTAATTCGGGATTGTAACGCCTCCAAACCCGAGACCTTCGCCGGAGTCGAGTATGAGGTGTTACTAGACTTAATTTAACATTTTAAGAACTTTGGATCATTTGTTTCTACATTCACAGCTTTCTAGCTACTTGCGTCACAGTTACAAGAAAAATCATATCTCGAGTTACAAAACTCGAAATCAAGATCTGTAATTTTTCCATGAATCTACACTCATATACATATTTACTAAATTTTTTCTAGAATTTTTGGTTGGGCCAATTAGTACAGTTTATTAGTTAAAGTTACCCCTGTTTCAGGACTTGACTGGACTGACCTCTGTTTACTACAAACCATATTTCTCTCTATAAAAAATTCATATGACTATGATGTTTATTCCATCTAAAACTAGACTCAATAAGGATTCCGAGAATATAAAATAAACCTCCTAATTATTTTTTTACAATTTATAGTGAATTTCTAAAGTTGGAATAGGGGATCCAAAAATTGCTCTGTCCCTGTTTCACTAAAATTCAAATATCTTCTAACATATAATTCCTTTACCTGTTTAGTTTGTTTTATGTGAAACTAGACATATTAGGCTTCAATTTCATATTTAATACATCACCAAATTCGATTTCTATGATTTTTAGTAAATTTTCAAACTCACGTCAGTCTTGCTGCAATGTTCTGTTTACGGCAAATTTCATCCTTTTTATGAGTTTTCAGGAACTAGATAACCTATTAACCTTCCATGACATCAAACATAATCTAAACTAACCATTTCCATGACTTATCATTATCAAGCATTTTCTCAACCAATCCATCATCATATCATAAGATCATTTACACAAAATAGGTATATTGTTATACATGCCATACTTAAATTTTACAAGCCATTTACCAAAAAGTCCGTCAGATAGTGTGATCGAGCCTTTGACCTATCCCGATTCCTGACCTGGCTTGTCCCAAAACTACAATGAATAAGAAGGAGGGAGTAAGCATAAATGCTTAGTAAGTTCATATGCAAATAACAAGTAACATAACAAAGCAATTATACCAAACAACATTAGCATGGTATCATCAAAACATATATCACATTTCTAATCATTATTCATCATCTTACAACCTTATCGTTGTTGTATCAATAATCAACCCGAGGGTTAAGTACATACCTGTCCAAAGTATCCACTTCACAACACTTACTAATACGTCCCTTTTCATCTCGAGTATTCCTCCATTTGAGTAGAACTTTACCCGTTGAACACATCGGAATATAATTCGGATACATGAATAATTTGCACATAAGTGCCACATATGCAATCAAGCAATCATGTAACCCGCCCCTAAGTGAACTCAGACTCAACTCAATGAGCTCGGGCGTTTGCATCCATAAGTGAACTCGGACTCAACTCAACGAGCTTGGATGCCTAGTTACATCTCACAAACTCGAACTCAACTCAACGAGTTCGGACATTCGCATCCATAAGTGAACTCGGACTCAACTCAACGAGTTCGGATGCTCAACCATCCTAGTGACATGTCACTTGTATCCTAATCTATTCCTAAGGTTCAAACGGGATTTTCCTCGAACACATATTCTTGCCGTCTTCCGTAGAATACCGAAACCAATACTCGGTAACAATTTATATTTAACAAGTAGCTCACATTATTTATATTTTATTCGAAAATAACCACAAAGCATATATTTCATGATAAAAATCAGCATGTCATATAATTAACATCAATAACTTAAAAATAACAATTATGCTAGATTATTTACACATGAACTTACCTTGGTACCAAAATATAAAGATTTTGCAATTTAGTCCACAATCTTTTCTTTTCCTCGATTGGGGTCGATTCCACGTCTTTCTTGATTATGAAGCTTTGAAGTTGAAGACACCCTAGCTATGGTGAGAGCAAAATTCGGCAGCAACCATATGAAGAAGGTGACCATTTTGTGTTATTTTTCCCATTTTATTTCATTTAATATGCAAATGACCAAAATGCCCCTCCTTACTAAACTTTCAAAAATTCCTTCAATGTCTTAATTTTTTCCATGAACTTAAAATTGGTCAAATTGCTATTTAAGACCTCCTAATTAATATTTCAAAGCAATTTCATACTAAAAACTTCTAGAATGCAAGTTTTGCAACTTATTCCATTTAGTCCCTAACTTTAAATTAAACTCGTTATGCCAAAAATTTCTTCACGAAATCTTCACACAATTATGCAATCATATCATAAACCTCAAAATAATTATAAAATAATTATTTCTATCTCGGATTTGTGGTCACGAAACCACTATTCCGATTAGGCCCTAATTTGGGATATTACAACTCTCCCCTCTTTAAAGATTTTCATCCTCGAAAATCTTACCGGTAAACAGATGTGGGTATTGATTTCTCATATTTTCTTCGGATTCTGATGTAGCTTCTTCTACTCCATGTTTTTGCCACAACACTTTCACAAGTGCAATATTTTTATTCCTTAGTTTTTTGACCTCTCGAGCTAAAATCTTAATCAGTTCTTCTTCATAGGTCATATCTCGTTGTAGTTTAATTTCTGTCGGTGAAACCACATGTGAAGGATCCGAGCGATACCGATGTAACATAGATACGTAGAACACATCATGAATCTTCTCTAATTCAGGTGGAATGCTAGCCGATATGTTACCGGTCCAACTTTTTCAATTATTTCATACGGCCCAATAAAACGCGGACTTAATTTGCCCTTCCGTCCAAATCTAAGAATTTTCTTCCACGGAGACACCTTTAAAAATACTTTTTCTCCAACTTGAAATTCAATGTCTTTTCGTTTTAAATCTGCATAAGATTTCTGTCTATCTGAAGCAGCTTTCAAACAATCTCGAATTACCTTCACTTTTTCTTCGGTTTCTTTTATTAGATCAACTCCATAAATCTGATTTTCCTTGAGTTCAGTCCAATACAAAGGCGTTCGACACTTACGACCTTACAATGCTTCATAATGTGCCATTTTCAAGCTCGTCTGATAACTATTATTGTAAGCAAATTCTACCAACGGTAAATATCTTTCCCAACTTCCTTGAAATTCCAATACACAACATCTGAGCATATCTTCAAGAATCTGAATTACTCTCTCTGATTGCCCATCAGTTTGTGGATGAAAAGCAAGATCGAAATTTAACTGCATTACCTAACTTGCGTCTTGCAACTTTTACCAAAACCGCGAGGTAAACCTCGGATCTCTATCCGAAATAATCGACAATGGTATTTCGTGTAATCTAACAATTTCTCTAACATACAGTTCAGCCAACTTGTTAAGAGAACAATCCATACGTACCGGGATAAAATGAGCCGACTTAGTTAATCTGTCAACTATTACCCAGATGGCATCTTTCTTTCCTGGAGTCAATGGCAACCCTAAAACAAAATCCATAGTAATCCGATCCCATTTCCATTCAGGAACTATAATAGGCTGAAGTAATCCCGAAGGCACTTGGTGTTCAGCTTTCACCTGTTGACAAATTAAGCATTTGGACACAAACTCTGATATATCCCTTTTCATTCCATTCCACCAATACATTTTCTTCAAGTCATTATACATTTTTGTACTACCCGGATGAATCGAGAAACAACTACTATGTGCTTCCTGCAGGATCTTTTGAATCAATTACTCATTCTTCGGTACACAAATCCGATCTTTAAACATTAAGCACCCATCAGAACCGATTCTGAAATCTGACTCTGTTTCAACTTCACACTGCTTTCTCTTAGCTTGCAAATCTTGATCATCTTTTTGAGCTTCAAATCTCTCTTGTAAAAACATCAGTTTTGTTCTTAACTCTGCTAGAATCGAACCATCATCTGACATTTTCAATTGAGTGTTCATAACTCTCAAAGCAAATAACAACTTTCTACTTAAAGCATCGGCAACCACATTCACTTTTCCCGGATGATAATCAATAACAAGCTCGTAATCTTTCAATAACTCCAACCATCTTCGCTGTCTCAAATTCAAGCCTTTTTGTGACATCAAGTACTTAAGACTTTTGTGGTCGGTATATACCCGGCTCTTTTCACCATACAAATAATGTCGGCCAAATTTTCAAAGCAAACACCACCGCAGCCAATTCCAAATCGTGAGTAGGATAATTCCTCTCATGAGGTTTTAGCTGCCTTGAAGCATAAGCCACCACTTTTCCTCCTTGCATGAGCACACACCCCAAACCATTTAGAGAAGCATCACTATACACCACAAATTCTTTACCTGATTCGGGCTGTACTAACACTGGTGCCTCTGCTAATAACTTTTTCAGTTCTTCAAAACTCTGTTGACATTCTTCCGTCCATTCAAATTTAACATTCTTTCTGAGTAGTCTAGTTATAGGAGCAGCAATTATAGAAAATCCATTTACAAACCGCCGATAATACCCAGCTAGCCCCAAAAACTTCTAACTTGGTTACATTTTTGGTGGTTTCCAATCAACAATGGCTGAAATTTTACTAGGATCAACCCGTATACCATCACTGAAACAATATGACCCAAAAATGCAACTTCCTGAGCCAAAATTCACTTTTACTAAACTTAGCATACTGTTTGCTTATCTCTCAAAGTTTGCAAAACTATCCTCAAATGCTCAAGCATGCTCTGTCTCATCTTTTGAATAAATTAAAATATCATCTATAAACACCACAACAAATTTGTCCAAGTATGGTGAAATATGCGATTCATTAAATCCATAAACACAAAGCAGAGCATTTGTCAACCCGAATGGCATAACTAAAAATTCATAATGACCATACCTTATTCTAAAAGCAGTTTTAGGCACATCCGACTCTTTTACCATGAGTTGGTAATACCCAGATCTCAAGTCAATATTTGAAAACCATGTCGCTCCTTTTAATTGATCAAACAAATCATCAATTCTTGGCAACGGATACTTGTTTTTGATTGTCACCTTGTTTAACTATCGATAATCAACACACAACCTCATAGAACCATCCTTCTTTTTCACAAATAACACGGGAGCACCCCAAGGTGAAAAACTCGGTCTCACAAAGCCCTTATCAGCCAACTCTTGCAACTGCGACTTTAACTCTTTTAACTCTTTTGGTGCCATTCTATATGGAGCAATTGAAATCGAGTTGTTCGGTATCACATCAATACCAAATTCTACTTCCTCGATCGAGGCAAACCGGCAATTCTTTCGGAAATACGTCCGCAAATTCACACACAACCAAGACCGATTCAACTTTCTTTTCAACTTCTTTTGTATTAATTACATACGCCAAATAAGCTTCATAACCCTTTCTCAAATATCTTTGAGCCGACATTGAAGAAATCACACTAGGCAATGCCTCTGATTTATCTGATTCAACCCGCAGAGTTTCACCATTTTCACACTTTAATTCTATAACCTTTTCTTTGCAATTTATTATAGCGTCATGCAATGTCAACCAATCCATACCCAAAATAACATCAAACTCATCAAAAGGCAAAAACATCAAGTCGGCCGGAAAGTAATGACCCCGAATCATTAAAGGACATTTCTTACATACTTTATCAACAATCACACATTTGCCTAACGGATTTGACACTCTAATCATAAATTCTGTATTCTCAATAGGTATATTCATACTAGACACCAGTTTCATGCACACATATGAATGAGTAGAACCGGGATCAATCAAAGTAATAACATTAACATCATAAAGAGAAAATATACCGGTAATCACATCGGGTGAGGAAGCATATTCACGCGCTTTAATAGCATAAGTTCTAGCCAGAGCCCTTCCTTCAGGTCTAACTGCTGCATCTCTGGCTACATTCTTACTGCTTGCTTCACTCCCAGCTTTTCTTGGATATCTTTCTCTCGAATCCGCACCACTTGTTTTTGTATTCTGAAATTTTTCTTTTTCAGCTCTCTCTCTGGCGATCTCTAATAAAATGATCAGGAGAACCACATCGAAAACATTCATTTACTCAAGACGGACCAAAATGATTTCTACCACACCGTTGGCTTTTCGGATTTAACAAATCTCGAGTTCCCTACACTGGCTGCCGAAATAGTCTGGGACTTAGGACCCACATTTTGCTTCTTAGAATTCCCATATGATTGCCCAGCTGAAACTTGGGAACGAGGATTCATATTTCTTGACTTTCTAGGTTGCTGTGAAAATGAACTGCTCATTGGTCTTTTCTTCCAATTTCTAGTCTCAGCCTCTACCTTTTTCTTCTATTTAAGTAGTTCTTGATCTTGCAAGCTCGATCAACTAGTACTACCATTTCTTTTAATTCAAGAATTCCAACAAATACCACGATGTCTTCGTTGAGCCCGTCTTCAAATTGTCGGCACATCTTGGCCTCAGAGGAACATATTCTCTCGGCATACTTACTTAATCGAACAAACTCTCTTTCATATTCTCAGAATCATATTACCTTGCTTCACTCAAGAAATTCTTTACGCTTTCGATAAAAATCTTTGACTAATATATTTCTTCCGAAACTCTTCTTGAAAGAATTCCTGTGTTACTCTCTCTCTTTCGGTCGGTACCACGAAATCAAAGTCTTCCACCAATTATATGTTGAATCCTCAACAAAGATATAGCACATTTCAAACATTCTTTAGGTGTACAAGATAATTCATCAAATACCGGATAGAATTTTCAAGCTAGAACTCTGCTTTCTCGGCATCATCATCAATATTTGCCCTAAATTCTTCGGCCCCTTGTTTACGAACTCTGTCAACTGAAGTTCTATGAAATTTTATCGTATCCACACCCTGCGGCATCGGGGGTACAGGTTGAGGAATTGGGGGAGGTGGGAGAGGTCGTACATTTGGGTTCGTACGAACGAACTCAGTGCACCATGTAATCATCATTTGGAGAAAGGCTTCCCGATCCCTTTCTCTTCCTCCCTGACCAACAGTAGGAGGTGGATTTTCGGTCGGCGCTGCTCCTTCAGTCGGAGCTGGCGCATTACTCTCTACTTCATCTGCCACAGCTGGATCGGGATCCATTTACTATAAAAAAATCATTTAAAAAGGTCAGAAGTCATCACACTATCACAATTTATACATATGCCATGTATAGCAAAATCCGTACATACAACACGTAGTCCGAGAACCGACTAAACCTGGATCTTATACCACTAAATGTAACGCCCCCAAACCCGAGACCGTTTTCGGAGTCGAGTATGAGGTATTACTAGACTTAATTTAACATTTTAAGAACTTTGGATCATTTGTTTCTACATTCACAGCTTTCTAGCCACTTGCGTCACAGTTACAAGAAAAATCATATCTCGAGTTACGAAACTCGAAACCAAGATCCGTAAATTTTCCCTGAATCTAGACTCATATACCTATTTACTAATATTTTTCTAGAATTTTTGGTTTGGCCAATTAGTACAGTTTATTAGTTAAAGTTACCCCTATTTCAGGGCTTGACTGGACTGACCTCTGTTTACTACGAACCATATTTCTCTCTGTAACAAATTCATATGACTATGATGTTTGTTTCTTCTAAAACTAGACTCAATAAGGATTCCGATAATATAAAATACACCTCCTAATTATTTTTTTACAATTTGTAGTGAATTTCTAAATTTGGAACAGGGGATCCAGAAATTGCACTGGCCCTGTTTCACTAAAATTCAAATATCTTCTAACATATAATTCCTTTACCTGTTTAGTTTGTTTTATGTGAAACTAGACATATTAGGCTTCAATTTCATTTTTAATACATCACCAAATTCGATTTCTATGATTTTTACTAAATTTTCAAACTCACGTCAGTCTTGCTGCAATGTTCTGTTTACGGCAAATTTCATCCTTTTTATGAGTTTTCATTAACTAGATAACCTATTAACCTTCCATGACATCGAACATAATCTAAACTAACCATTTCCATGACTTATCATTATCAAGCATTTTCTCAACCAATCCATCATCATATCATAAGATCATTTACACAAAATAGGTATATTGCTATACATGCCATACTTAAATTTTACAAGCCATTTACCAAAAAGTCCTTCAGATAGTGTGATCGAGCCTTTGACCTATCCCGATTCCTGAGCTGGCTTGTCCCAAAACTACAATGAATAAGAAGGAGGGAGTAAGCATAAATGCTTAGTAAGTTCATATGCAAATAACAAGTAACATAACAAAGCAATTATACCAAACAACATTAGCATGGTATCATCAAAACATATATCACATTTCTAATCATTATTCATCATCTTACTACCTTATCGTTGTTGTATCAATACTCAACCCGAGGGTTAAGTACATACCTGTCCAAAGTATCCACTTCACAACACTTACTAATACTTCCCTTTTCATCTCGAGTATTCCTCCATTTGAGTAGAACTTTACCCGTTGAATACATCGGAATATAATTCGGATACATGGATAATTTGCACATAAGTGCCACATATGCAATCAAGCAATCATGTAACCCGCCCCTAAGTGAACTCAGACTCAACTCAACAAGCTCGGGCGTTCGCATCCATAAGTGAACTCGGACTCAACTCAACGAGCTCGGATGCCTAGTTACATCTCACGAACTCGGACTCAACTCAACGAGTTCAGACATTCGCAACCATAAGTGAACTCGGACTCAACTCAACGAGTTTGGATGCTCAACCATCCTAGTGACATGTCACTTGTATCCTAATCTATTCCTAAGGTTCAAACGGGATTTTCCTCGAACACATATTCTTGCCGTCTTCCGTAGAATACCGAAACCAATACTCGGTAACAATTTATATTTAACAAGTAGCTCACATAATTTACATTTTATTCAAAAATAACCACAAAGCATATATTTCATGATAAAAATCAGCATGTCATATAATTAACATCAATAACTTAAAAATAACAATTATGCTACATTATTTACACATGAACTTACCTTTGTACCAAAATATAAAGATTTTGCAATTTAGCCCACAATCTTTTCTTTTCCTCGATTGGGGTCGATTCCACGTCTTTCTTGATTATGAAGCTTGGAAGTTGAAGAAACCCTAGCTATGGTGAGAGCAAAATTCAGCAGCAACCATATGAAGAAGATGACCATTTTGTGTTATTTTTCCCATTTTATTTCATTTAATATCCAAATGACCAAAATGCCCCTCCTTACTAAACTTTCAAAAATTCCTTCCATGTCCTAATTTTGTCCATGAACTTAAAATTTGTCAAATTGCTATTTAAGACCTCCTAATTAATATTTCAAAGCAATTTCATACTAAAAACTTCTAGAATGCAAGTTTTGCAACTTATTCGATTTAGTCCCTAACTTTAAATTAAACTCGTTATGCCAAAAATTTCTTTACGAAATCTTCACACAATTATGCAATCATATCATAAACCTCAAAATAATTATAAAATAATTATTTCTATCTTGGATTTGTGGTCACGAAACCACTATTCCGATTAGGCCCTAATTCGGGATATTACAACTCTCCCCCTTTAAGGATTTTCATCCTAAAAATCTTACCCAGAAACAGATGTGGGTATTGATTTCTCATATTTTTTCTTGATTTCGATGTAGCTTCTTCTACTCCATGTTTTTGCCACAACACCTTCACAAGTGCAATATTTTTATTCCTTAGTTGTTTGACCTCTCGAGCTAAAATCTTAATCGGTTCTTCTTCATAGGTCATATCTGGTTGTAGTTTAATTTCATCGGTGAAACCACATGTGAAGGATCCGAACGATACCGACGTAACATAGATACGTGGAACACATCATGAATCTTCTCTAATTCGGTGGTAATGCTAATGATATGCTACCGGTCCAACCTTTTCAATTATTTCATACGCCCAATAAAACGCGGACTTAATTTGCCCTTCCGTCCAAACCTAAGAATTTTCTTCCACGGAGACACCTTTAAAAATACTTTTTCTCCAACTTGAAATTCAATGTCTTTTCGTTTTAAATCTGCATAAGATTTACGTCTATCCAAGCGACTTTCAAACAATCTCGAATTACCTTCACTTTTTCTTCTCGTTTCTTTTATTAGATCAACTCCATAAATCTGATTTTCCTTGAGTTCAGTCCAATACAAAGCGTTCGACACTTACGACCATACAATGCTTCATAAGGTGCCATTTTCAAGCTCGTCGATAACTATTATTGTAAGCAAATTCTACCAACGGTAAATATCTTTCCCAACTTCCTTGAAATTCCAATACACAACATCCGAGCATATCTTCAAGAATGAATTACTCTCTCGATTGCCCATCGGTTTGTGGATGAAAAGCGAAGATCGAAATTTAACTGCCTCTAACGCTGCGTCTTGCAACTTTTACCAAAACCGCGAGGTAAACCTCGGATCTCTATCCGAAATAATTGACAATGGTATTCCGTGTAATCTAACAATTTCTCTAACATACAGTTCAGCCAACTTGTTAAGAGAACAATCCATACTACCGGGATAAAATGAGCCGACTTAGTTAATCTGTCAACTATTACCCAGATGGCATCTTTCTTTCCTGGAGTCAATGGCAACCCTAAAACAAAATCCATAGTAATCCGATCCCATTTCCATTCAGGAACCATAATAGGCTGAAGTAATCCCGAAGGCACTTGGTGTTCAGCTTTCACCTGTTGACAAATTAAGCATTTGGACACAAACTCTGATATATCCCTTTTCATTCCATTCCACCAATACATTTTCTTCAAGTCATTATACATTTTCATACTACCCGGATGAATCGAGAAACAACTACTATGTGCTTCCTGGAGGATCTTTTGAATCAATTACTCATTCTTCGGTACACAAATCCAATCTTTAAACATTAAGCACCCATCAGAACCGATTCTGAAATCTGACTCTGTATCAACTTCACACTGCTTTCTCTTGGCTTGCAAATCTTGATCATCTTTCTGAGCTTCAAAAATCTCTTGTAAAAACATCGGTTTTGTTCTTAACTCTGCTAGAATCGAACTATCATCTGACATTTTCAATTGAGTGTTCATAACTCTCAAAGCAAACAACAACTTTCTACTTAAAGCATCGGCAACCACATTCGCTTTTCCCGGATGATAATCAATAACAAGCTCGTAATCTTTCAATAACTCCAACCATCTTCGCTGTCTCAAATTCAAGTCTTTTTGTGACATCAAGTACTTAAGACTTTTGTGGTCGGTATATACCCGGCACTTTTCCCCATACAAATAATGTCGCCAAATTTTCAAAGCAAACACCACCGCAGACAATTCCAAATCGTGAGTAGGATAATTCCTCTCATGAGGTTTTAACTGCCTTGAAGTATAAGCCACCACTTTTCCTTCTTGCATGAGCACACACCCCAAACCATTTAGAGAAGCATCACTATACACCACAAATTCTTTACCTGATTCGGGCTGTACTAACACTGGTGCCTCTGTTAATAACTTTTTCAATTCTTCAAAACTCTGTTGACATTCTTCCGTCCATTCAAATTTAACATTTTTTCGGAGTAGTCTAGTTATAGGAGCAGCAATTATAGAAAATCCATTTACAAACCGCCGATAATACCCAGCTAGCCCCAAAAAACTTCTAACTTCGGTTACATTTTTCGGTGGTTTCCAATCAACAATGGCTGAAATTTTACTAGGATCAACCCGTATACCATCACCTGAAACAATATGACCCAAAAATGCAACTTCCCGGAGCCAAAATTCACTTTTACTAAACTTAGCATACAGCTGCTTATCTCTCAAAGTTTGCAAAACTATCCTCAAATGCTCAGCATGCTCCGTCTCATCTTTTGAATTAATTAAAATATCATCTATAAACACCACAACAAATTTGTCCAAGTATGGTCGAAATATGCGATTCATTAAATCCATAAACACAGCAAGAGCATTTGTCAACCCGAATGGCATAACTAAAAATTCATAATGACCATACCTTGTTCTAAAAGCAGTTTTAGGCACATCTGACTCTTTCACCCGCAGTTGGTAATACTCAGATCTCAAGTCAATATTTGAAAACCATGTCGCTCCTTTTAGCTGATCAAACAAATCATCAATTCTTGGCAACGGATACTTGTTTTTTATTGTCACCTTGTTTAACTGTCGATAATCAACACACAACCTCATTGAACCATCCTTCTTTTTCACAAATAACACGGGAGCACCCCAAGGTGAAAAACTCGGTCTTACAAAGCCTTTATCAGTCAACTCTTGCAACTGCGACTTTAACTCTTTTAACTCTGTTGGTGCCATTCTATATGGAGCAATTGAAATCAGAGTTGTTCCCGGTATCACATCAATACCAAATTCTACTTCCTCGATCGGAGGCAAACCCGCAATTCTTTCCGAAATACGTCCGCAAATTCACACACAACCTAAGATCGATTCAACTTTCTTTTCAACTTCTTTTGTATTAATTACATACGCCAAATAAGCTTCATAACCCTTTCTCAAATATCTTTGAGCCGACATTGAAGAAATCACACTAGGCAATGCCTCTGATTTATCTGATTCAACCCGCAGAGTTTCACCATTTTCACACTTTAATTCTATAACCTTTTCTTTGCAATTTATTATAGCGTCATGCAATGTCAACCAATCCATACCCAAAATAACATCAAACTCATCAAACGGCAACAACATCAAGTCGGCCGGAAAGTAATGACCCCAAATCATTAAAGGACATTTCTTACATACTTTATCAACAATCACACATTTGCCTAACGGATTTGACACTCTAATCATAAATTTTCAGTATTCTCAATAGGTATATTCATACTAGACACCAGTTTCATGCACACATATGAATGAGTAGAACCAGGATCAATCAAAGTAATAACATTAACATCATAAAGAGAAAATATACCGGTAATCACATCGGGTGAGGAAGCATATTCACGCGCTTTAATAGCATAAGTTCTAGCCAGAGCCCTCCTTCAGGTCTAAATGCTTTGCATCTCTCGGCTACATTTCTTACCGCTTGCTTCACTCCCAGCTTTTCTTGGATATCTTTCTCTCGAATCCGCACCACTTGTTTTTGTATTCTGAAATTTTTCTTTTTCAGCTCTCTCTGGGCAGTCTCTAATAAAATGATCCGGAGAACCACATCGAAAACATTCATTTACTCTGCACGGACCAAAATGATTTCTACCACACCGTTGGCACTCGGATTTAACAAATCTCGAGTTCCCTACACTGGCTGTCGAAATAGTCTGGGACTTAGGACCCACATTTTGCTTCTTAGAATTCCCATATGATTGCCCAGCTGAAACTTGGGAACGAGGATTCATATTTCTTGACTTTCTAGGTTGCTGTGAAAATGAACTGCTCATTGGTCTTTTCTTCCAATTTCTAGTCTCAGCCTCTACCTTTTTCTTCTCTTTAAGTAGTTCTTCAGTCTTGCAAGCTCGATCAACTAGTACTACCATTTCTTTTAATTCAAGAATTCCAACAAATACCCTGATGTCTTCGTTGAGCCCGTCTTCAAATTGTCGGCACATCTTGGCCCCTGTAGGAACATATTCTCTGGCATACTTACTTAATCGAACAAACTCTCTTTCATATTCTGTAACTTTCATATTACCTTGCTTCAGCTCAAGAAATTCTTTACGCTTCTGATAAAAAATCTTTCACTAATATATTTCTTCCGAAACTCTTCTTGAAAGAATTCCCAGGTTACTCTCTCTTTCGGTACCACCGAAATCAAAGTCTTCCACCAATTATATGTTGAATCCCTCAACAAAGATATAGCACATTTCAAACATTCTTTAGGTGTACAAGATAATTCATCAAATACCCGGATAGAATTTTCAAGCTAGAACTCTGCTTTCTCGGCATCATCATCAATATTTGCCCTAAATTCTTCGGCCCCTTGTTTACGAACTCTGTCAACTGAAGTTCTATGAAATTTTATCGTATCCACACCCTGCGGCATCGGGGGTACAGGTTGAGGAATTGGGGGAGGTGGGAGAGGTCGTACATTTGGGTTCGTACGAACGAACTCAGTGCACCATGTAATCATCATTTGGAGAAAAGCTTCCCGATACCTTTCTCTTCCTCCCTGACCAACAGTAGGAGGTGGATTTTCGGTCGGCGCTGCTCCTTCAGCCGGAGCTGGCGCATTACTCTCTACTTCATCTGCCACAGCTGGATCGGGATCCATTTACTATAAAAAAATCATTTAAAAAGGTCAGAAGTCATCACACTATCACAATTTATACATATGCCATGTATAGCAAAATCCGTACATACAACACGTAGTCCGAGAACCGACTAAACCTGGATCTTATACCACTAAATGTAACGCCCCCAAACCCGAGACCGTTTTCGGAGTCGAGTATGAGGTATTACTAGACTTAATTTAACATTTTAAGAACTTTGGATCATTTGTTTCTACATTCACAGCTTTCTAGCTACTTGCGTCACAGTTACAAGAAAAATCATATCTCGAGTTAAGAAACTCAAAACCAAGATCCGTAAATTTTCCCTGAATCTAGACTCATATACCTATTTACTAATATTTTTCTAGAATTTTTGGTTTGACCAATTAGTACAGTTTATTAGTTAAAGTTACCCCTGTTTCAGGACTTGACTGGACTGACCTCTGTTTACTACGAACCATATTTCTCTCTGTAACAAATTCATATGACTATGATGTTTGTTTCTTCTAAAACTAGACTCAATAAGGATTCCGATAATATAAAATACACCTCCTAATTATTTTTTTACAATTTATAGTGAATTTCTAAATTTGGAACAGGGGATCCAGAAATTGCACTGGCCCTGTTTCACTAAAATTCAAATATCTTCTAACATATAATTCCTTTACCTGTTTAGTTTGTTTTATGTGAAACTAGACATATTATGCTTCAATTTCATTTTTAATACATCACCAAATTCGATTTCTATGATTTTTACTAAATTTTCAAACTCACGTCAGTCTTGCTGCAATGTTCTGTTTACGGCAAATTTCATCCTTTTTATGAGTTTTCATGAACTAGATAACCTATTAACCTTCCATGACATCGAACATAATCTAAACTAACCATTTCCATGACTTATCATTATCAAGCATTTTCTCAACCAATCCATCATCATATCATAAGATCATTTACACAAAATAGGTATATTGCTATACATGCCATACTTAAATTTTACAAGCCATTTACCAAAAAGTCCTTCAGATAGTGTGATCGAGCCTTTGACCTATCCCGATTCCTGAGCTGGCTTGTCCCAAAACTACAATGAATAAGAAGGAGGGAGTAAGCATAAATGCTTAGTAAGTTCATATGCAAATAACAAGTAACATAACAAAGCAATTATACCAAACAACATTAGCATGGTATCATCAAAACATATATCACATTTCTAATCATTATTCATCATCTTACTACCTTATCGTTGTTGTATCAATACTCAACCCGAGGGTTAAGTACATACCTGTCCAAAGTATCCACTTCACAACACTTACTAATACTTCCCTTTTCATCTCGAGTATTCCTCCATTTGAGTAGAACTTTACCCGTTGAATACATCGGAATATAATTCGGATACATGGATAATTTGCACATAAGTGCCACATATGCAATCAAGCAATCATGTAACCCGCCCTAAGTGAACTCAGACTCAACTCAACAAGCTCGGGCGTCGCATCCATAAGTGAACTCGGACTCAACTCAACGAGCTCGGATGCCTAGTTACATCTCACGAACTCGGACTCAACTCAACGAGTTCAGACATTCGCAACCATAAGTGAACTCGGACTCAACTCAACGAGTTTGGATGCTCAACCATCCTAGTGACATGTCACTTGTATCCTAATCTATTCCTAAGGTTCAAACGGGATTTTCCTCGAACACATATTCTTGCCGTCTTCCGTAGAATACCGAAACCAATACTCGGTAACAATTTATATTTAACAAGTAGCTCACATAATTTACATTTTATTCAAAAATAACCACAAAGCATATATTTCATGATAAAAATCAGCATGTCATATAATTAACATCAATAACTTAAAAATAACAATTATGCTACATTATTTACACATGAACTTACCTTTGTACCAAAATATAAAGATTTTGCAATTTAGCCCACAATCTTTTCTTTTCCTCGATTGGGGTCGATTCCACGTCTTTCTTGATTATGAAGCTTGGAAGTTGAAGAAACCCTAGCTATGGTGAGAGCAAAATTCAGCAGCAACCATATGAAGAAGATGACCATTTTGTGTTATTTTTCCCATTTTATTTCATTTAATATCCAAATGACCAAAATGCCCCTCCTTACTAAACTTTCAAAAATTCCTTCCATGTCCTAATTTTGTCCATGAACTTAAAATTTGTCAAATTGCTATTTAAGACCTCCTAATTAATATTTCAAAGCAATTTCATACTAAAAACTTCTAGAATGCAAGTTTTGCAACTTATTCGATTTAGTCCCTAACTTTAAATTAAACTCGTTATGCCAAAAATTTCTTTACGAAATCTTCACACAATTATGCAATCATATCATAAACCTCAAAATAATTATAAAATAATTATTTCTATCTTGGATTTGTGGTCACGAAACCACTATTCCGATTAGGCCCTAATTCGGGATATTACAACTCTCCCCCCTTTAAGGATTTTCATCCTAAAAAATCTTACCGGTAAACAGATGTGGGTATTGATTTCTCATATTTTCTTCGGATTTCGATGTAGCTTCTTCTACTCCATGTTTTTGCCACAACACCTTCACAAGTGCAATATTTTTATTCCTTAGTTGTTTGACCTCTCGAGCTAAAATCTTAATCGGTTCTTCTTCATAGGTCATATCTGGTTGTAGTTTAATTTCTGTCAGTGAAACCACATGTGAAGGATCCGAACGATACCGACGTAACATAGATACGTGGAACACATCATGAATCTTCTCTAATTCAGGTGGTAATGCTAGCTGATATGCTACCGGTCCAACCTTTTCAATTATTTCATACGGCCCAATAAAACGCGGACTTAATTTGCCCTTCCGTCCAAACCTAAGAATTTTCTTCCACGGAGACACCTTTAAAAATACTTTTTCTCCAACTTGAAATTCAATGTCTTTTCGTTTTAAATCTGCATAAGATTTCTGTCTATCTGAAGCAGCTTTCAAACAATCTCGAATTACCTTCACTTTTTCTTCGGTTTCTTTTATTAGATCAACTCCATAAATCTGATTTTCCTTGAGTTCAGTCCAATACAAAGGCGTTCGACACTTACGACCATACAATGCTTCATAAGGTGCCATTTTCAAGCTCGTCTGATAACTATTATTGTAAGCAAATTCTACCAACGGTAAATATCTTTCCCAACTTCCTTGAAATTCCAATACACAACATCTGAGCATATCTTCAAGAATCTGAATTACTCTCTCTGATTGCCCATCAGTTTGTGGATGAAAAGCAAGATCTTGAAATTTAACCGTACTAACGCGCGTCTTGCAACTTTTACCAAAACCGCGAGGTAAACCTCGGATCTCTATCCGAAATAATTGACAATGGTATTCCGTGTAATCTAACAATTTCTCTAACATACAGTTCAGCCAACTTGTTAAGAGAACAATCCATACTACCGGGATAAAATGAGCCGACTTAGTTAATCTATCAACTATTACCCGGATGGCATCTTTCTTTTCCCGAGTCAATGGCAACCCTAAAACAAAATCCATAGTAATCCGATCCCATTTCCATTCGGGAACCATAATAGGTGAAGTAATCCCGAAGGCACTTGGTGTTCGACTTTCACTGTTGACAAATTAAGCATTTGGACACAAACTCTGATATATCCCTTTTCATTCCATTCCACCAATACATTTTCTTCAAGTCATTATACATTTTCATACTACCCGGATGAATCGAGAAACAACTACTATGTGCTTCCTGGAGGATCTTTTGAATCAATTACTCATTCTTCGTTACACAAATCCAATCTTTAAACATTAAGCACCCATCAGAACCGATTCTGAAATCTGACTCTGTATCAACTTCACACTGCTTTCTCTTGGCTTGCAAATCTTGATCATCTTTCTGAGCTTCAAAAATCTCTTGTAAAAACATCGGTTTTGTTCTTAACTCTGCTAGAATCGAACTATCATCTGACATTTTCAATTGAGTGTTCATAACTCTCAAAGCAAACAACAACTTTCTACTTAAAGCATCGGCAACCACATTCGCTTTTCCCGGATGATAATCAATAACAAGCTCGTAATCTTTCAATAACTCCAACCATCTTCGCTGTCTCAAATTCAAGTCTTTTGTGACATCAAGTACTTAAGACTTTTGTGGTGGTATATACCGGCACTTTTCCCCATACAAATAATGTCGCCAAATTTTCAAAGCAAACACCACCATGAGACAATTCCAAATCGTGAGTAGGATAATTCCTCTCATGAGGTTTTAAGCGCCTTGAAGTATAAGCCACCACTTTTCCTTCTTGCATGAGCACACACCCCAAACCATTTAGAGAAGCATCACTATACACCACAAATTCTTTACTGATTCGGGCTGTACTAAGACTGGTGCCTCTGTTAATAACTTTTCAATTCTTCAAAACTCTGTTGACATTCTTCCGTCCATTCAAATTTAACATTTTTTGAGTAGTCTAGTTATAGGAGCAGCAATTATAGAAAATCCATTTACAAACCGCCGATAATACCCAGCTAGCCCCAAAAACTTCTAACCGGTTACATTTTTGGTGGTTTCCAATCAACAATGGCTGAAATTTTACTAGGATCAACCCGTATACCATCACTGAAACAATATGACCCAAAAATGCAACTTCCGGAGCCAAAATTCACTTTTACTAAACTTAGCATACAATTTGCTTATCTCTCAAAGTTTGCAAAACTATCCTCAAATGCTCAAAGATGCTCCGTCTCATCTTTTGAATTAATTAAAATATCATCTATAAACACCACAACAAATTTGTCCAAGTATGGTGAAATATGCGATTCATTAAATCCATAAACACAAAGCAAGAGCATTTGTCAACCCGAATGGCATAACTAAAAATTCATAATGACCATACCTTGTTCTAAAAGCGGTTTTTTAGGCACATCGACTCTTTCACCCATGATTGGTAATACTCGGATCTCAAGTCAATATTTGAAAACCATGTCGCTCCTTTTAGGTGATCAAACAAATCATCAATTCTTGGCAGCGGATACTTGTTTTTATTGTCACCTTGTTTAAGCTATCGATAATCAACACACAACCTCATTGAACCATCCTTCTTTTCACAAATAACAGGAGCACCCCAAGGTGAAAAACTCGGTCTTACAAAGCCTTTATCAGTCAACTCTTGCAACTGCGACTTTAACTCTTTTAACTCTGTTGGTGCCATTCTATATGGAGCAATTGAAATCAGAGTTGTTCCCGGTATCACATCAATACCAAATTCTACTTCCCTGACTGGAGGCAAACCCGGCAATTCTTCTGGAAATACGTCCGCAAATTCACACACAACCGGCACTGATTCAACTTTCTTTTCAACTTCTTTTGTATTAATTACATACGCCAAATAAGCTTCATAACCCTTTCTCAAATATCTTTGAGCCGACATTGAAGAAATCACACTAGGCAATGCCTCTGATTTATCTGATTCAACCCGCAGAGTTTCACCATTTTCACACTTTAATTCTATAACCTTTTCTTTGCAATTTATTATAGCGTCATGCAATGTCAACCAATCCATACCCAAAATAACATCAAACTCATCAAACGGCAACAACATCAAGTCGGCCGGAAAGTAATGACCCCAAATCATTAAAGGACATTTCTTACATACTTTATCAACAATCACACATTTGCCTAACTGATTTGACACTCTAATCATAAATTTGTATTCTCAATAGGTATATTCATACTAGACACGTTTCATGCACACATATGAATGAGTAGAACGGGATCAATCAAAGTAATAACATTAACATCATAAAGAGAAAATATACCGGTAATCACATCGGGTGAGGAAGCATATTCACGCGGCGCTTTAATAGCATAAGTTCTAGCAGAGCCCTCCTTCGAGTCTAGCTCTTGCATCTCTCGGCTACATTCTTTACCGCTTGCTTCACTCCCAGCTTTTCTTGGATATCTTTCTCTCGAATCCGCACCACTTGTTTTTGTATTCAAAATTTTTTTTTTCAGCTCTCTCAGGCGATCTCTAATAAAATGATCAGGAGAACCACATCGAAAACATTCATTTTACTCTGCACGGACCAAAATGATTTCTACCACACCGTTGGCACTCGGATTTAACAAATCTCGAGTTCCCTACACTGGCTGTCGAAATAGTCTGGGACTTAGGACCCACATTTTGCTTCTTAGAATTCCCATATGATTGCCCAGCTGAAACTTGGGAACGAGGATTCATATTTCTTGACTTTCTAGGTTCTTTGTGAAAATGGCGCTCATTGGTCTTTTCTTCCAATTTCTAGTCTCAGCCTCTACCTTTTTCTTCTCTTTAAGTAGTTCTTCAGTCTTGCAAGCTCGATCAACTAGTACTACCATTTCTTTTAATTCAAGAATTCCAACAAATACCCTGATGTCTTCGTTGAGCCCGTCTTCAAATTGTCGGCACATCTTGGCCCCTGTAGGAACATATTCTCTGGCATACTTACTTAATCGAACAAACTCTCTTTCATATTCTGTAACTTTCATATTACCTTGCTTCAGCTCAAGAAATTCTTTACGCTTCTGATAAAAAATCTTTCACTAATATATTTCTTCCGAAACTCTTCTTGAAAGAATTCCCAGGTTACTCTCTCTTTCGGTACCACCGAAATCAAAGTCTTCCACCAATTATATGTTGAATCCCTCAACAAAGATATAGCACATTTCAAACATTCTTTAGGTGTACAAGATAATTCATCAAATACCCGGATAGAATTTTCAAGCTAGAACTCTGCTTTCTCGGCATCATCATCAATATTTGCCCTAAATTCTTCGGCCCCTTGTTTACGAACTCTGTCAACTGAAGTTCTATGAAATTTTATCGTATCCACACCCTGCGGCATCGGGGGTACAGGTTGAGGAATTGGGGGAGGTGGGAGAGGTCGTACATTTGGGTTCGTACGAACGAACTCAGTGCACCATGTAATCATCATTTGGAGAAAAGCTTTCCGATACCTTTCTCTTCCTCCACGACCAACAGTAGGAGGTGGATTTTTGGTCGTGCTGCTCCTTCAGCCTGAGCTGGCGCATTACTCTCTACTTCATACGCCACAACTGGATCGGGATCCATTTACTATAAAAAATCATTTAAAAGGGTGAAGTCATCACACTATCACAATTTATACATATGCCATGTATAGCAAAATCCGTACATACAACACGTAGTCCGAGAACCGACTAAACCTGGATCTTATACCACTAAATGTAACGCCCCCAAACCCGAGACCGTTTTCGGAGTCGAGTATGAGGTATTACTAGACTTAATTTAACATTTTAAGAACTTTGGATCATTTGTTTCTACATTCACAGCTTTCTAGCTACTTGCGTCACAGTTACAAGAAAAATCATATCTCGAGTTAAGAAACTCAAAACCAAGATCCGTAAATTTTCCCTGAATCTAGACTCATATACCTATTTACTAATATTTTTCTAGAATTTTTGGTTTGACCAATTAGTACAGTTTATTAGTTAAAGTTACCCCTGTTTCAGGACTTGACTGGACTGACCTCTGTTTACTACGAACCATATTTCTCTCTGTAACAAATTCATATGACTATGATGTTTGTTTCTTCTAAAACTAGACTCAATAAGGATTCCGATAATATAAAATACACCTCCTAATTATTTTTTTACAATTTATAGTGAATTTCTAAATTTGGAACAGGGGATCCAGAAATTGCACTGGCCCTGTTTCACTAAAATTCAAATATCTTCTAACATATAATTCCTTTACCTGTTTAGTTTGTTTTATGTGAAACTAGACATATTATGCTTCAATTTCATTTTTAATACATCACCAAATTCGATTTCTATGATTTTTACTAAATTTTCAAACTCACGTCAGTCTTGCTGCAATGTTCTGTTTACGGCAAATTTCATCCTTTTATGAGTTTTCATGAACTAGATAACCTATTAACCTTCCATGACATCGAACATAATCTAAACTAACCATTTCCATGACTTATCATTATCAAGCATTTTCTCAACCAATCCATCATCATATCATAAGATCATTTACACAAAATAGGTATATTGCTATACATGCCATACTTAAATTTTACAAGCCATTTACCAAAAAGTCCTTGAGATAGTGTGATCGAGCCTTTGACCTATCCCGATTCACGAGCTGGCTTGTCCCAAAACTACAATGAATAAGAAGGAGGAGTAAGCATAAATGCTTAGTAAGTTCATATGCAAATAACAAGTAACATAACAAAGCAATTATACCAAACAACATTAGCATGGTATCATCAAAACATATATCACATTTCTAATCATTATTCATCATCTTACTACCTTATCGTTGTTGTATCAATACTCAACCCGAGGGTTAAGTACATACCTGTCCAAAGTATCCACTTCACAACACTTACTAATACTTCCCTTTTCATCTCGAGTATTCCTCCATTTGAGTAGAACTTTACCCGTTGAATACATCGGAATATAATTCGGATACATGGATAATTTGCACATAAGTGCCACATATGCAATCAAGCAATCATGTAACCCGCCCCTAAGTGAACTCAGACTCAACTCAACAAGCTCGGGCGTTCGCATCCATAAGTGAACTCGGACTCAACTCAACGAGCTCGGATGCCTAGTTACATCTCACGAACTCGGACTCAACTCAACGAGTTCAGACATTCGCAACCATAAGTGAACTCGGACTCAACTCAACGAGTTTGGATGCTCAACCATCCTAGTGACATGTCACTTGTATCCTAATCTATTCCTAAGGTTCAAGCGGGATTTTCCTCGAACACATATTCTTGCCGTCTTTAGTAGAATACGAAACCAATACTCGGTAACAATTTATATTTAACAAGTAGCTCACATAATTTACATTTTATTCAAAAATAACCACAAAGCATATATTTCATGATAAAAATCAGCATGTCATATAATTAACATCAATAACTTAAAAATAACAATTATGCTACATTATTTACACATGAACTTACCTTTGTACCAAAATATAAAGATTTTGCAATTTAGCCCACAATCTTTTCTTTTCCTCGATTGAGAATTCGATTCCACGTCTTTCTTGATTATGAAGCTTGGAAGTTGAAGAAACCCTAGCTATGGTGAGAGCAAAATTCAGCAGCAACCATATGAAGAAGATGACCATTTTGTGTTATTTTTCCCATTTTATTTCATTTAATATCCAAATGACCAAAATGCCCCTCCTTACTAAACTTTCAAAAATTCCTTCCATGTCCTAATTTTGTCCATGAACTTAAAATTTGTCAAATTGCTATTTAAGACCTCCTAATTAATATTTCAAAGCAATTTCATACTAAAAACTTCTAGAATGCAAGTTTTGCAACTTATTCGATTTAGTCCCTAACTTTAAATTAAACTCGTTATGCCAAAAATTTCTTTACGAAATCTTCACACAATTATGCAATCATATCATAAACCTCAAAATAATTATAAAATAATTATTTCTATCTTGGATTTGTGGTCACGAAACCACTATTCCGATTAGGCCCTAATTCGGGATATTACAACTCTCCCCCCTTTAAGGATTTTCATCCTAAAAAATCTTACCGGTAAACAGATGTGGGTATTGATTTCTCATATTTTCTTCGGATTTCGATGTAGCTTCTTCTACTCCATGTTTTTGCCACAACACCTTCACAAGTGCAATATTTTTATTCCTTAGTTGTTTGACCTCTCGAGCTAAAATCTTAATCGGTTCTTCTTCATAGGTCATATCTGGTTGTAGTTTAATTTCTGTCAGTGAAACCACATGTGAAGGATCCGAACGATACCGACGTAACATAGATACGTGGAACACATCATGAATCTTCTCTAATTCAGGTGGTAATGCTAGGTGATATGCTACTGGGTCCAACCTTTTCAATTATTTCATACGGCCCAATAAAGCGCGGACTTAATTTGCCCTTCCGTCCAAACCTAAGAATTTTCTTCCACGGAGACACCTTTAAAAATACTTTTCTCCAACTTGAAATTCAATGTCTTTTCGTTTTAAATCTGCATAAGATTTACGTCTATCAAGACGACTTTCAAACAATCTCGAATTACCTTCACTTTTTCTTGGTTTCTTTTATTAGATCAACTCCATAAATCTGATTTTCCTTGAGTTCAGTCCAATACAAAGGCGTTCGACACTTACGACCATACAATGCTTCATAAGGTGCCATTTTCAAGCTCGTCGATAACTATTATTGTAAGCAAATTCTACCAACGGTAAATATCTTTCCCAACTTCCTTGAAATTCCAATACACAACATCGAGCATATCTTCAAGAATCGAATTACTCTCTCGATTGCCCATCGGTTTGTGGATGAAAAGCGATCTTGAAATTTAACCGTACCTAACTTGCGTCTTGCAACTTTTACCAAAACCGCGAGGTAAACCTCGGATCTCTATCCGAAATAATTGACAATGGTATTAGTGTAATCTAACAATTTCTCTAACATACGATTCAGCCAACTTGTTAAGAGAACAATCCCATACTAGGGATAAAATGAGCCGACTTAGTTAATCTGTCAACTATTACCCGGATGGCATCTTTCTTTCACGGAGTCAATGGCAACCCTAAAACAAAATCCATAGTAATCCGATCCCATTTCCATTCGGGAACCATAATAGGTGAAGTAATCCGAAGAAGGCACTTGGTGTTGACTTTCACTGTTGACAAATTAAGCATTTGGACACAAACTCGATATATCCCTTTTCATTCCATTCCACCAATACATTTTCTTCAAGTCATTATACATTTTCGTACTACCCGGATGAATCGAGAAACAACTACTATGTGCTTCCTAGAGGATCTTTTGAATCAATTACTCATTCTTCGGTACACAAATCCAATCTTTAAACATTAAGCACCCATCAGAACCGATTCTGAAATCTGACTCTGTATCAACTTCACACTGCTTTCTCTTGGCTTGCAAATCTTGATCATCTTTCTGAGCTTCAAAAATCTCTTGTAAAAACATCGGTTTTGTTCTTAACTCTGCTAGAATCGAACTATCATCTGACATTTTCAATTGAGTGTTCATAACTCTCAAAGCAAACAACAACTTTCTACTTAAAGCATCGGCAACCACATTCGCTTTTCCCGGATGATAATCAATAACAAGCTCGTAATCTTTCAATAACTCCAACCATCTTCATTTGTCTCAAATTCAAGTCTTTTGTGACATCAAGTACTTAAGACTTTTGTGGTCGGTATATACCCGCACTTTTCCCCATACAAATAATGTCGCCAAATTTTCAAAGCAAAACCACACCGCAGACAATTCCAAATCGTGAGTAGGATAATTCCTCTCATGAGGTTTTAAGCGCCTTGAAGTATAAGCCACCACTTTTCCTTCTTGCATGAGCACACACCCCAAACCATTTAGAGAAGCATCACTATACACCACAAATTCTTTACGATTAGTGTGTACTAACACTGGTGCCTCTGTTAATAACTTTTCAATTCTTCAAAACTCTGTTGACATTCTTCCGTCCATTCAAATTTAACATTTTTTTGGAGTAGTCTAGTTATAGGAGCAGCAATTATAGAAAATCCATTTACAAACCATGATAATACCCAGCTAGCCCCAAAAACTTCTAACCGGTTACATTTTTGGTGGTTTCCAATCAACAATGGCTGAAATTTTACTAGGATCAACCCGTATACCATCACGAAACAATATGACCCAAAAATGCAACTTCCTGAGCCAAAATTCACTTTTACTAAACTTAGCATACATTTGCTTATCTCTCAAAGTTTGCAAAACTATCCTCAAATGCTCAGCATGCTCAGTCTCATCTTTTGAATTAATTAAAATATCATCTATAAACACCACAACAAATTTGTCCAAGTATGGTGAAATATGCGATTCATTAAATCCATAAACACAAAGAAGAGCATTTGTCAACCCGAATGGCATAACTAAAAATTCATAATGACCATACCTTGTTCTAAAAGCGATTTAGGCACATCGACTCTTTCACCCATGATTGGTAATACTCGGATCTCAAGTCAATATTTGAAAACCATGTCGCTCCTTTTAGCTGATCAAACAAATCATCAATTCTTGGCAACGGATACTTGTTTTTTATTGTCACCTTGTTTAACTGTCGATAATCAACACACAACCTCATTGAACCATCCTTCTTTTTCACAAATAACACGGGAGCACCCCAAGGTGAAAAACTCGGTCTTACAAAGCCTTTATCAGTCAACTCTTGCAACTGCGACTTTAACTCTTTTAACTCTGTTGGTGCCATTCTATATGGAGCAATTGAAATCAGAGTTGTTCCCGGTATCACATCAATACCAAATTCTACTTCCCTGACTGGAGGCAAACCCGGCAATTCTTCTGGAAATACGTCCGCAAATTCACACACACAAAGCATCGATTCAACTTTCTTTTCAACTTCTTTTGTATTAATTACATACGCCAAATAAGCTTCATAACCCTTTCTCAAATATCTTTGAGCCGACATTGAAGAAATCACACTAGGCAATGCCTCGATTTATCCGATTCAACATGCAGAGTTTCACCATTTTCACACTTTAATTCTATAACCTTTTCTTTGTAATTTATTATAGCGTCATGCAATGTCAACCAATCCATACCTAAAATAACATCAAACTCATCAAACGGCAACAACATCAAGTCGGGTAGGAAAGTAATGACCCGAATCATTAAAGGACATTTCTTACATACTTTATCAACAATCACACATTTGCCTAACGGATTTGACACTCTTATAATAAATTCAGTATTCTCACGGTATATTCATACTAGACACCGATTTCATGCACACATATGAATCAGTAGAACCGGGATCAATCAAAGCAATAACATTAACATCGTAAAGAAAATATATACGGTAATCACATCGGGTGAGGAAGCATCTTGAGGGCACGCTTTAATAGCATAAGTTCTAGCGGAGCCCTTCCTTGAGTCTAGCTGCTTTGCATCTCTGGCTACATTCTTCTTTGCTTGCTTCACTCCCAGCTTTTCTTGGATATCTTCCTCTCGAATCCGCACCACTTGTTTTTGTATTCGAATTTTTTCTTTTCAGCTCTCTCTCTGGGCGGTCTCTAATAAAATGATCCGGAGAACCACATCAAAAACATTCGTTTACTCTGCACGGACCAAAATGATTTCTACCACACACCGGCACTCGAGTTTAACAAATCTCGAGTTCCCCTACATTCAATTTCTTTGAAATAGTGCGGGACTTAGGACCCACATTTTGCTTCTTAGAATTCCCATATGATTGCCCAGTGAAACTTGGGAACGAGGATTCATATTTCTTGACTTTTCAGTTCTTTGTGAAAATGAACCGCTCGTTGGTCTTTTCTTCCAATTTCTAGTCTCGGCCTCTACCTTTTTCTTCTCTTTAAGTAGTTCTTGACCTTGCAAGCTCGATCAACCGAGTACTACCATTTCTTTTAATTCAAGAATTCCAACAAATACCTTGATGTCTTCGTTGAGCCCGTCTTCAAAATCCTTGGCACATCTTGGCCTCTGTAGGAACATATTCTCTCGGCATACTTACTTAATCGAACAAACTCTCTTTCATATTACATGAATGTCATATTACCTTGCTTCACTCAAGAAATTCTTTACGCTTCGATCAATAAATCTTTCACTAATATATTTCTTCGAAACTCTTCTTGAAAGAATCCCAGTGTTACTCTCTCTTTTCGGTACCATGAAATCAAAGTCTTCCACCAATTATAGGCTGAATCCTCAACAAAGATATAGCACATTTCAAACATTCTTGAGTTTACAAGATAATTCATCGAATACACGATAGAATTTTCAAGCCGTAACTCGCTTTCCGGCATCATCATCAATATTTGCCCTAAATTCTTGGCCCCTTGTTACTTAATTCATCAGCTGGAGTTCTGTGAAATTTTATCGTATCCACACCTTGAGGCATCGGGGGTACAGGTTGAGGAATTGGGGGAGGTGGGGGAGGTAGTACATTTGGGTTCGTACGAACGAACTCAGTGTACCATGTAGTCATCATTTGGAGAAAGGCTTCCCGATCCCTTTCTCCTCCTCCATGACCAACAGTAGGAGGTGGATTTTTAGTCTGCTCCTTTAGCCGGAGCTGGTGCATTACTCTCTACTTCATCTGCCACAGCTGGATCGGGATCCATTTACTATAAAAAATCATTTAAAAAGGTCAGAAGTCATCACACTATCACAATTTATACATATGGCATGTATAGCAAAATTCGTACATACAACACATAGTCCGAGAACCGACTAAACCTGGCTCTGATACCACTAAATGTAATGCCCCCAAACCCTAGACCGTCGCCGGAGTGGAGTATGAGGTGTTACTAGACTTAATTTAACATTTTAAGAACTTTGGATCATTTGTTTCCACATTCACAGCTTTCTAGCTACTTGCGTCACAGTTACAAGAAAAATCATATCTCGAGTTACAAAACTTAAAATCAAGATCTGTAAATTTTTCCTAAATCTAGACTCATATACCTATTTTCTAATTTTTTTCTAGAATTTTTGGTTGGTCCAATTAGTACAGTTTATTAGTTAAAGTTACCCCTGTTTTAGGACTTGACTGGACTGACCTCTATTTACTTCGAACCATATTTATCTCTGTAAAAATTTCATATGACTATGACGTTTATTTATTCTGAAACTAGACTCAATAAGGATTCCGTTAATATAAAATAAACCTCCTAATTATTTTTTTACAATTTATAGTGAATTTCTAAAGTTGGAATAGGGGATCCAGAAATTGCTCTGGCCCTGTTTCACTAAAATTCAAATATCTCCTAACATATAATTCCTTTACTTGTTTAGTTTGTTTTATGTGAAACTAGACATATTGGGCTTCAATTTCATATTTAATACATCACCAAATTCAATTTATATGATTTTTAGTAAATTTTTAAACTCACGTCAGTGTTGCTGCAATGTTCTGTTTATGGCAAATTTCATCCTTTATATGAGTTTTCATGAACTAGATAACCTATTAACCTTCCATGACATCAAACATAATCTAAACTAACCATTTCCATGACTTATCATTATCAAGCATTTTCTCAACCAATCCATCATCATATCATAAGATCATTTACACAAAATAGGTATATTGCTATACATGCCATACTTAAATTTTACAAGCCATTTACCAAAAAGTCCTTCAGATAGTGTGATCGAGCCTTTGACCTATCCCGATTCCTGAGCTGGCTTGTCCCAAAACTACCATGAATAAGAAGGAGGGAGTAAGCATAAATGCTTAGTAAGTTCATGTGCAAATAACAAGTAACATAACAAAGCAATTATACCAAACAACATTGGCATGGTATCATCAAAACATATATCACATTTCTAATCATCATTCATCATCTTACTACCTTATCGTTGTTGTATCAATACTCAACCCGAGGGTTAAGTACATACCTGTCCAAAGTATCCACTTCACAGCACTTACTAATACGTCCCTTTTCATCTCGAGTATTCCTCCATTTGAGTAGAACTTTACCCGTTGAACACTTCGGAATATAATTCGGATACATGGATAATTTGCACATAAGTGCCACATATGCAATCAAGCAATCATGTAATCCGCCCCTAATTGAACTCGGACTCAACTCAACGAGTTCGGATGCTCAACCATCCTAGTGACATGTCACTTGTATCCTAATCTATTCCTAAGGTTCAAACGGGATTTTCCTCAAACACATATTCTTGCTGTCTTTCGTAGAATACCGAAACTAATACTCGGTAACAATTTATTTTTAACAAGTAGGTCACATAATTTACATTTTATTCGAAAATAACCACAAAGCATATATTTCATGATAAAAATCAGCATATCATATAATTAACATCAATAACTTAAAAATAACAATTATGCCACATTATTTACACATGAACTTACCTTGGTACCAAATATAAAGATTTTGCAATTTAGTCCACAATCTTTTGTTTTCCTCGATTGGGGTCGATTCCACGTGTTTCTTGATTATGAAGCTTGGAAGTTGAAGAAACCCTAGCTATGGTGAGAGCAAAATTCGGCAGCAACCATATGAAGAAGATGACCATTTTGTGTTATTTTTCCCATTTTATTTCATTTAATATCCAAATGACCAAAATGCCCCTCCTTACTAAACTTTCAAAAATTCCTTCCATGTCCTAATTTTGTCCATGAACTTAAAATTGGTCAAATTGCTATTTAAGACCTCCTAATTAATATTTCAAAGCAATTTCATACTAAAAACTTGTAGAATGCAAGTTTTGCAACTTATTCGATTTAGTCCCTAACTTTAAATTAAACTCGTTATGCCAAAAATGTCTTCACGAAATCTTCACACAATTATGCAATCATATCATAAACCTCAAAATAATTATAAAATAATTATTTCTATCTCGGATTTGTGGTCACGAAACCACTATTCCGATTAGGCTCTAATTCGGGATATTACAGGGATGTTACATTTTTGATGAATCATCCATGGAAAATTGGAAAAAGAAAAGGACTAAATTGGAATTTAGAATAAATAAAGATGATAATAGTTTAATATCATCTTATTTCATCTTCATCCCTAAATTAAAATATATGGAAACCCTAGGAAAGAGAAAAACATTCAAGCAAGTTTTCTTGGCTTAATTGGGTAAGCATTCTCATCCTGTTTTTAGTGATTTTTATATTTTTGAGTTTGTAATAGCTTAATATATCTATTTTGGGGATTAATTTGTAAAGATAACAAAGTATAAATTTTTTTTCATGGATGTAAATGCTGAAATTTTGAAATTTATGGTAGAAAATGAAAGGTTGTTAATAGATAAATGATCGTGATTTTGTGACAGATTTTAAATATTTATAATTAATCGTTCTTGAAACTAACTATTATCACGATGTAGGCAAGTGTACCTATCGAACAGTAGTATAGTTTTAGCAAGACTAGATTGTCGAACCCAAAGGAATTAAAAGTACTAGTTATGACTGTCTTTTTTATTATCTAGCCTAAGAATAAGGGGGTTTGTTTTAACTAACAATTAACTAAACTAAGAATTCACAAAAAAATAGAATTGGGGGATTACTTTTGGAAAACGATTAAATTAAGACAATACCTAAGGAAAAATCCACCTAGACTTCACTTGTTATTTGACTCTGAATCGGACAATTTATTCATTTGACTTGATCCGTAGAAATCCCTAAGTTATATTATTATCTCTCGAGACTAACAACGTCTAACCCTAGGTTGAATAATTGAAATCTCTTTCTAATTAACTTGCTAGGGTTGCATTAACTCGATCTATGGATCCCCTTATTAGGTTTCACCCTAATCCGGCAAAATCTTGTCACCCTATCTCTAGGCACGCAATCAACTCCGCTTAATTATGACAAATGTACTCTTAGACAGGGTCTATTCCTCCTCTGCATAAGAGCTTAACTTGAATCAATATCCTCGAATATCAAAACAAGAATGGCGAACACATAATTAAGAACAAGTCAAATATTTATCATACAATTCAAAAAATAATAAAAACAAGATCTATCTTAGGTTTCATCCCCCTTAGATATTTAAGGGTTTTTAGTTCATAACAAAAAAGGTAAACATCTCAGAAGAATAGTGAATATAAAACATAAAGAAAAACCCAAAACTCCTGAAGAGGAATTGAAGGGAGATCTTCAGTCTTGACGGTGAATCCGGCTTCTGAGATGGATCAATTGGCTTTCCTTTAGCAATTCTTTGCTTCCTCCTTTGTGCCCCCTTTTCTCCTCCTTTAAGGTGTATTTATAGGCTTTAGAATGTCTAAAAGCCCTCAAAATTAGCCTTTTCCGAATTGGACTCAACTTGGGCTCGGCAGGGACACACCCGTGTGACACGCCCGTGTACGATTACTTCAGGCCGTGGTCAAGTCTGTTAAAATAGCATGGGCGTGTGGTCTACCCGTGTGAGTCGTGCTTCGATTCTGCCAAATTGACACGGCCGTGTGGTCTGCCCGTGTAAGAAAGTCCAGGCCGTGTTGATTTCGTATGTTGGCCCATTTTCTCTGTTTTTGGTCTATTTCTCGTTCTTTTTACTCTCCTATGCTCACCTAAGTGTAAAACATGAAATTAAAGGATTAGGAGCACCAAATTCACCATATCTAAGGACAAATTCATCCATAAAATGTGTTAGGCATGGGGTAAAATTATGTATAAATTACGGTTCACCGATAAACGACTTTTACAAAGAGAATTTTAATGAAATTATGATTTAGGGACTAAATTGAGAAATGGTAAAACCCATGGAAAAATTCTAGTTTTTGTGAAATTCATGGGTTGTTATTGTGACATGTAAAATTTGGTTAGGCTTGAAATAAGGATTAAATTGCATGAATTTCAATTTCCGAGCCTAGAGACGAAATTGGAATTAATTAAAAGTATAGAGGCAAAATAGTACTTTTGCCTAAAATATGAATTTAATTGATTTGAATTGGAATTTCATTAAATTGAGTTAAACTTACTCATATAGATCTGGATAGACCTAGTATTGAAGTGGATCGAGGAAAACAAAAAGTTTCAGATTAGTAGATTTCTATATACGAATAAGTGTTAAGGTAAGTTCGTGTAACTTAATTATGTAAATTAATATGTTTGAATCGAATGTTGTATTTGTGTGAATTGCATAAATGTTTAATGTATGAAATTAATCATATATCTGATATTGTTCAATAAATGATAAGTCCCGTTTGAATAATGAAATGCGATGGATACAGTATTTTTCCTTATTGATTATAGTCCTGCATATGTTGTGGACATTATAACTCGGACGAGCATCCTGTTAAAAGCCTTCTCGAGCATTCCTATTATATGGTTCATGCCAGCATCCTGATCGGTAATGATTCTGCATGTGTTGCGGACTATCGCAACTCTTTGTGAGCATCCTATTGTATGATTGGTTGTGATCCTGCATATATTGCAGACACAAACGTAGCTCTTTATGAGTGTCCTATTATAGCTCGCTTGAACTTCCTGTTAAACGGCTATCCGAAGCTCCCTGATAATAACTCTTCAGAGTTACATGTTAAGCTCAATTAGCTTCCTGATTAAAACTCTTATGAGCTTCCTATTTAGCCCAGATAAGCTTCTTGATACATGGCTCACATGAGCATCCTGTTACATGGCTCGAGAGATTGCTTCCTAATTATGTGCCCTAATTGGGTACCCCTGAATACGAATTTGACAGATTTACATTTTTGTACACTTTGAGCGTACTACTGATGTATCCATCAATATTTCAAATAAATTCAATGGGTAAAGTTTTAACATGTCTACATGAACTTGATATGACTTGTTACGAAAGTGTATGAGTTATGTAAAAATACGATATGAAAGGATTATGTATATGAAAGCTATTACCTGATGAGCTCATTATCATCATTATTTGAAAAGTATTTAGAAAATTTATGATTAACTTGTTTGATTGAGTGTATGTGATTAGGCAAATGGATAATTTTGTTGGGATGCATGTTATTGATATGCTTATTTTAAATGAACATGATTGGTAAGTGAAATTCCTGTTATATGAACTTACTAAGCATCAAACACTTACTAGGTTTTCTTTCCTCTGTTTTATAGTACCCGAAAGCTCATAAAGGTTGGAGATCAGTCGGAGCATCATCACACTATCTTCTAGCTCGTTTTGGTATAAATAGGAATCTTACCTTGGTGTAATGGCATGTATAGGCTAATGTAATAAATGAGGGTATGTAAATGTTTTGGTTGTAACTAGCCATTGGAATGGCTAGTGATAGTAAATTTAATACATACTTATGCATGAGGTTTATTATATTTGGTATATGAATGTGTTTGATTTAATATATTAGATGCAATTAAGTTTGGATAAGTATATAATTTTAATGTAAAGATGATACTTGACAGCATGAGTAAATGTGTCATACATAAAACTTGATTATTAGATTAATTTATATGCCTTGAATTGGTTGGTGAATATACTGAAGTGTTGATGTAGGTGCAAGGTAAAAAGGGTGAGAAATAAGGCTTGGAAAATGGCCTTATTCTGTCCACAAAGGTAGACACACGGGCGTGTGTCTTAACCGTGTGTGACACACAGCCATGCCCATGGGCATATGGTTTGGCCGTGTGTTCCCTACATCTTAAAATTAGGGAAACAAAATGCTCAGAATTGAGCACATGAGTAGAGACACAGGCATGTGTCTCAGCCGTATGAGATACACGGCCCAACACATGGGCGTGTATCCTGGCCATGTAACCCTTGCACCTAATTTTCGAAAATTAAATTGTCCACACGGTCTAGCACACGGGCCTATGGCTGGCCGTGTTACCCAAGTCAGATAGTTACACGGGTAAGGATACGGGTTGGGGGCACGACCATGTGCCTCACATCGAATGCCCACACGGCCTAGGACACGGGCTTGTCATCACACGGCTTGATCACACGGATGTGTGTACCTTGCACCTAAGAAATATTTTAAAATTTCACAAAAAAATTTTTGCGATCCCGGTTTAGTCCCAACTCAATTCTAATATGTATTTTGGACATTGAGGACCCATATGAGGGACATTATGATTGATTATGATTGATTTTCGAAAATGAATAGTAAATGACATAAATTAACTGTAATTGAACTGTAAACTCTGGTAATGCTCCATAACGTTATTCTACCGTCAGACACGGGTTAGGGGTGTTACAATAAGTATGTATTGTATCTAAAATAGAGAATGATTTGAGTTGGTAAACTGATGGTATTCAAATCAGGGTGGGAATCTGCCAAATGCGTAAGTATTCGCCAGTAAACAGTGTCTATGAATAATTATTTTGGGATAAATGATGCAAGTTATTTGAATAGAGAAAAAGAGGTAGTATTGTTCGGTAAGATCTAAAGTTAGCCAATGAGTTAAGTTAAGGATGATTCGTTAAGGATGGTAAGTGGCACATAAGTATGTATATATGTGTTTGTTCGAAGATGTAAGGAATCTGCCAAAGACAGATTGGGTCTAAATAATCAGGATGAAGAGTTCAGTGTGAAAGGTTTAAAAGTATAGTGTATTTGAAACGCACTAAGTTCATGTAGCTTATAAGTGTTATCTTTATGTTTCAGGTTACGCTGTAGGAATGATTTCGCCAGGAGGGACAAGCCAGGAGTACGCCAAGAAAGCGGCGAATGGGGATACTGTGCATACAGTGGACATCTTTAGATGGTGGCGTATTGTAGGTTTACACCCTATTAGTATGTTCATTTAAAACTATGTATTGTAATAAGTTATTATAGATATGGTGTATTATTTTTAAATACATTTCTTGGTTGCTTTAATAAAAGAGATTTTTGATAAAATGATAAGAAATGTATTTTGAGCCAAGTGTATAAGAAGGCTGTTTAGAAAATTTTACTAAGTGAAACATGTAGTAACACCTGACGTCTGGGTCTGATGAATCGGGTCTGATCTAGAGAGTTACAAATTGGTATCAGAGCCTTCGGTTTAGTCGATCCTCTTGTAGATAAGTGAGTCAACCTTGTATGCATAGTAAGCCGAACCTGGTTTAGTTGGGTCTGTTTCAATAAAGTTTTAAATGGCATTATCTTATATTATCATTGAGAATCAATGTAATCAAATAAACATTTATATTCAGAATCTATTACTTAGAATAAAAATAAATATGTAAGAAGTAAATTCAGTAAAGTCTTCGCCCATTTTAAAATTTTTGTTAAGTGTTTAAGTTTGGTAACATCCTATATTCGGATCCAGTAAATCGAGTCAGGTATAGGGTGTTACAAAAACAAACTGTTAATTGACTGAAATTGAAGCAAAAATAGTCAACAAGATGAGAAGAATCAATCAATTAAAGAAAGATGAGAAATCTCATGTAACAGCCCGATTTGGGGCCTAGTCGAAATAGTGGTCTTAGGACCATAAATTTGAAGTCAGAAAGGTTATTTTATTATTATTTTGGAGTCATAGCATGTATATAGTAGTCCATGAAAAATTTGGTGAGTTAATTTTGACGTTTGTGAGCCCAATTACGAAAAAGGACTAAATCGCATAAAATATAAAAGTTCTAGATTAATAGCTAAAGGTGTCAAATAGCTAGAGAACCAAAACTGAAGGTCTTTAAAGGACAAATATACCCTTAAAAGAAAGCATAGCCGGCCATGAGACAAGGAAATCAATTAGTCAAAGTGTTAGGTTTTGATGACATTAGCAAATTGATTAAAATAAAGAAAAGTTGTCATCTTTTCTTTTCTTTTCATTTACACCACCAAAAATCAGCCATTGAAAGGGGTTTGGAAGCTGAAAATTTTCAGCCACTTAGTTGACTCATAAGTAAGTGATTTCCATGTCCTTTGTTGATGATTTTTATATTTTTGAGACCTTTGAAGCATGAGCTTTCAAATGAGAGGTCTATTTTGCAAAATGATTAAAAGTTTAGGGCTTTTCCATGAATGGATTTGTGATAGTTTTTGAGTTTTTATGGAAGAATATGAGCTCTAGTTGTGTTATAAACAATTTTTGCGAAGGATGTTAGCATGAAAAGACCTAAAGGGACTATTTTGCATAAGTTGCAAAATAGGTGATAAGTGTGTGAAATAGTAGGATTTTGGAGTTTCTATAAGAGTAAAAAGGGTTCGGATAGGCTTGAGATATGAAGAAATTCGATAAAAATCAATTTTTGAGCATAGGGGCAAAATGGTCATTTTGTCAAGGTCTATGGGCAAAATGGTCATTTTACCTAAGAAGTGAATTTTAAATTGTCTAATTGTGTTTAGTGACTAAAGGAGTGCATTTTGCTATTATAGATCAAGATATACCAAATCCGGGCCTAAATCGGGGGAAAGCCAAGCAAATCGACTAAACCGTCTAGTCGCTACATTTTGTAATCCGAGGTAAGTTGTATGTAAATAATACAACTACATTGTTATTATATGTGCTTGAAATATTATAGCTTGAATTTCTTGATTTTGGAATTGAAAATGTGTAACGATAAATGAGATAGTAGAATTTTTGTTGGAACCTTAGGAAGTAAATCGGATATTCATGCCATGACATATGGGTTATTGTGGGCTAGTGTAAGACATGTCTAGGACATGCATCGGCCACATTATGAGAGCCAGTGTAAGACCATGTCTGGAACATGGCATTGGCATTGAGACAAGTGCCAGTGTAAGACATGTCTGGGACATGCATCAGCCTCGGGACGTAAGCTAGTGTAAGACATGTCTGGGACATGCATCGACTACGAGATGTGTCAGTGTAAGGCCATGTTTGGGACATGGCATCGATACGGATATGCGAGACCTAGTGTAAGACCATGTCTGGGACATGGCATCGGCAGCTTACCCCATGTCTGAGGCTTATGAAATATCCGGTAGAGTTTCGAATGGTTCAACGGTGAAAATTATGATTGTGAGCTAAATAGGAAAGTATAATTGTGTTGTGAGTGGTACAGGTACCTAATTGGTACGTATGAGAAATGAGCTCAATATAGTATATGAGACTTGTATGGATGGTAATGAGTAAGTGTGCTTATGCCTACCTTTGTGTTATGAGCATGATGATCATTGATGAATTTGTTGTTGTATATTTATTTATATGCAACTTGCTAAGCTTTACGCTTACTCCTTTTCCTTTCCATTTCCTTTCAGTGCTGCCTAACTAGCTCAAGGATCACCGGAAGTCAGATATATCGATCACACTATCAGCTGAAACATTCGGTATAGTTGGATTTATATTTTTTAGTATGGCATGTGTAGGGCTAGACCTTATTATTTTGTGTCTTGTGATTTGGCCAAATTTGTTGGCTTGGGATAGATCCCATATTTTGCATTAAGCCTTAAAGGATGGCTAACATTCATGTAGAGTTTATAAAAGATGCATCTTCATGGTTGAATGAATGTCTATTGTGGTTGATTTGATTATAGAAATTATGTTCGTTTTGGTATTGGTTGGTAATTGCATGGAAATAGTTATGCAAGGGTGGCAATGAGGCTTCATAAATAGCCTTATATTGTCTACACGGGTAGACACACGGGCGTGTGTCTAGGCCGAGTGACACACGGTCAGCCCCATGGGAGTGTGGTTCGGCCGTGTTTCCCCTGCACGTAAAAATTTCAAGTCAGTATGAATGTTATTAAATACACGAGCAGAGACACGGTCGTGTGTCTCAGCCGTGTGGAGGACACGGCCTAATACATGGGCGTGTTCCATGGCAGTGTGACATTTTGGGGATGCTGACGTTAGAAATAGAATACCCAGGTTTTTGCACACGGGCTAAGACACGGGCGTGTTTTGGCCGGGTGAGGGACATGGGCCATAGACACGGGCATGTGTCTGGCCGTGTGAAAACCCCTTTAGGTGTGATTTAGAATTTAATTACATACGGGTGTGGGACACGGGTGTGTTCCAGAGTGCTTAGGCCGTATGAGCCACAGGGGCCATCAACACGGCCAGGTCGAAATGGTCACACGGGCATGCCACCCTTCCACACTGGCATGTGCCCTGTTTTATAGGCAAAATTCCTAAGATTGGTTTAAGGACCCGAAATGGTCCCGAATAATTTTCAATAGTCAATTTGGGGCTCGTAGGCTCATAAATGGAAGTTTAAGGTAGAAATTGAAAAAGTTTTAATTTGGACTGAGTCCTAGTGACCTGATGTTGTTCGAATGCATGAGGTCAAGTTAGGTAATGCCTTATACTCCGCCCCGGCATGGGTTATGGGTGTGGGGTGTTACATCTCATCAAATTGATGCAATCATGATAGAAATCAATGTGAACCGATTATTATTGAGTGGTTCTTGATTTGAAAATTGAACAAAAGCAAATCAATTGATAAATCATAAAGAAACCCTATAGAACTAAAAGAAAATAAAACAAGATGGAAAGATGGATATGGCTAAAAATAGAAGATGGAAAGATAAAGAATGGATAGATGGTAACGTACTAAGAAGCCTTTGAATAAAAAGATTCAACAACCCCTTTCAAACAATTATAATCATGCCTTCAAAAATGGAAACTTGGCGATTCAAAGCTTGAAAATGATCCCCAGAAATCTAAAAGATAGTGACAAACAACTTCTAAAATCAAATAAGAAGAATTCTTACAAAGAAAAAATCAATGAGTATGTAACAGCCCAATTTCAGTGAAATCAGAATAGTGGTTTTGAGACCACAAATCTGAGTCAGAAAAATGAAATTAATAAAATTTCATAAAATGATAGGTATTCTGATAGGAATATTGCATGAAAATTTTTATAGAAAATTTTATCAATTATTTGTCTAATTGCAACAAAGACTGAATTGAATAAAATGTTAAAGTTGTATATTAATAGCTATAGGGATTATATGGCTAGAGAATTCAAAATGTGAGGTCCTTATATGGCAATTAGACCATTGAAGAAAAATATGTAGATACTTTTAGTGAGTCATCCATGGAAAAATTGAAAAAGGTTAAGGACTAAAATGGAAAGTGAATAAATTAATATATGATAAAAGATTAAATAGAATAAAACTTATTTTATATCATCTTCTCCATAAAATACATGGAAACCCTAGGAGAGAGAGAAAGAAAATTTTTTAAGCTTGATTTGGTAAGTCCTATGTCCCGATTTTAGTAATTTTTATATTTTTGAGATTGGGAAAGCTTAATTTCTTTATTTGAGTGATTAAATTGAAAGAAAATCAAAGTTTAGAAAATTACTCGTGGATGAATATGCTGTAAATTGAAAGTTTTTGATAGAAAATGAAAGATTATTGATAGATAAATCACTTTTACAAAGTGATTTTTAGTGAAAGCATATGTAGGGACTAAATTGCAAAGTAGTGAAATTCTTGGAAAAATTCTGAAATTTATGAAATACATGTGCTGTAAAAGTTATGTTGAAATTTTGAATAAGCTTGGAATAAGGAGTAAATTGCATGAATTTCAATTTCCGAGCTTAGGGACGAAATTGGAATTAATTAAAAGTTTAGGGGCAAAATGGTACTTTTGCCTAAAATGTGAAATGGGCTTGATTGAATGTAAAATTCATAGAATTGATGATTAAATTTATTTATATAGATCCGGAAGTGTCGAACAAAGAAAAAGATCGAGGGAAAGAAAAAGTCTTGGATTAGTAGATACGATCAATTGTCATGGTAAGATCATATAACTAAATTAAGCATGTAAATGTATTAAATATTACGTGAATCCGTTTGAATATTGATTTCTGATTAGACAGGTGATTACCGTGTATATGAGATCCTGAATATGTTGCAGCAAATATTGTTCCGAAAGGATAATCTTTTCATCTCATTATGAAAAAGAAATGTATCCCGAAAGGGTAATACTTGAAAAGGACTTATGTACTCAAATGGTACAACTTGAAAAGGCTATGTACACTTTGTGTGTACACTTGGAAAGGTTAGGTATACTTTGTGTATACCATATGAAAAGAAAAGGTATACTTTGTGTATACCATTTGAAAAGGAAAGGTACACTATGCGTGTACACTTGAAAAGGTTATGTACACTTTGTGTGTACAAATTGAAAAGGGTATGTACACTTCGTGTGTACCACTTGAAAAGCGAATGTGCACCTTGGGTGTACAATTAGAAAAGGAAAGGTCCATTAGAAATTCAAAGATTCAATATAAATGTATTAACAAGTGAAATAAGAAGAAATGACATGATAAGCTCACCTATGCATATTAATGTTTTTGTACTAACAAATTTAGTTGAATGATTGTGAATAGGCTATATTTTCTAGTTTGCTAAATTGATGGATAAATTGCCTTATTTGTGATTCTACTTGTTATATATGAATGGCAAGTGTTGTTTGGTTATATGAACTTACTAAGCATATAATGCTTACTAGGTTTATTTTTCTCTGTTTTATAGTGTTCGAAGTTCGTGAAGGTTGGATTGGGTCGGAGCTATCATCACACTATCTTCTCCTTATTTTTGGTATAAACGATAAATTCATTTTGATATAATGGCATGTATAGGCTAATGAGGTCAAATGATGAAGCAACATGTTTGTTTACAACCTAGCCATTGGAATGGCTAGTAATATGTATTTTGAGGTAATATGGTATGTTCCTGTTCAAGAAGATACAAATCACCTTTATTAAAACATGATTTACAAACCAATGTAAAGTTAAGCTTCAGGTATGGTTAAGTGTTGGAAATGTTAGATTGAATTATGGAAATTGGTTGAAATGGATGGTATATACTTGTAAGTTTTCATGTAGAAAATTGGTTAAGTTTGGGTGAGAAATAGGGCTAGGAAATGGCTTTATTTCGTCCACACGAGTAAGATACACGGGCGTGTGTCTAGGCCGTGTGTGACTCACGGATAGCCCACGGGCTTGTGGAATGACCGTGTGTCCCCTATATCCTTAAATATGATGTCAGGATAGTACATGGGTAAAAGACATGGCCGTGTGTCTTGGACGTGTGAAGGACACGGGTTTAAAGCATGGTCGTGTGTCAAAATCATGTGAAATGGCTTAAAAATGGTAAAAAAATTAGTTTACCACACGGCCTAGCCACATGGGCGTGTGCCCAGGCCGTGTGTCCCTTTGATGCTTAAGAAATTGCAAGTCAGAATTCCACACGGGCTGGCCACACGGCCATTGGAACCCCACGGGCTAGCCACACGGCCATGTCCCAAGCTATACGGGCGTGTGCTCCTATCTTCAAGGTAAAATTTCCAAAGTTATCGGTTTAGTCCTGAATCACTTCTAAAGTATGTATTGGGCCCCGTAGGCGCATATTAGGGACTTTATGGTGAAATATGAAAAGTTTTGATTTGGAATGCAAATTTATGACTCGGTTTTGTACAAATGCTAGTGTATAAGTCTGGTATTGCCTCGTAACCCTATTCTGGTGACAGATACGGGTTAAGGGTGTTATATTTATTGGTATCAGAGTTACGGTTTAGTTGATTCTCGGACTAATGTAACAAGGGTGAATTTAGCTATACATGCCATTATATAATTGATGATAGTGTGATATCTCCTAACCATTTTAAATGTGTTTTTCATATAGTAAATGTCTTCCAACCGAGCAAGAGAAGAATTTGAGGAAGCTGAGAGTACTTCTCAAGCTTCCGTACTACGAGCTAGAAATGGTAGTAGCATTAGAAGGTTCGAATCAAAGGACCGAAGTGAATATGCTAAAGAGGTTTTCTTTGAAATATTGGATAAATGGTTTCCTGAATATTTGAGAAGAAATTCTGCTTCTTTCCAACCACAACCTCCCCCACCAAATACTCAGACTGTTCATGAGAGACCATCGGGTACTGAAGCTGTTAAAATTGGTAAGGCTCTATTAGAAAATATGGAGCTTAGGAATTTAGAGCTACAATTGATGATGATCCAGAAAAAGATAAATTCTGGATGGAAAATACTACTCGAGTGTTGGACGAATTATCATGTGCTCCAGCTGAATGCTTGAAATGTGATGTATCTCTATCAAAGGACGCAGCTTATCACTGGTGGAAAACTGTAAGTTCAGTGGTCCCAAAAGAAAATACTACTTGGAAATTCTTTCAATCTGAATTCAGAAAGAAATATATTAGTTAGATATACCTAAATTAGAAAAGGAAAGAATTTCTAGAATTAAAACAGGGGAATAGGACCGTTGCGGAATATGAAAGGGAGTTTGTACGGCTAAGTCAATATGCTAGTGATGGGTCCAAACAGAGGCAGAAATGTATAAACATTTTGAGGAAGGATTAAATGAAAATATAAAGTTATTGATTGGTATTCTGGAAATTAGAGAGTTTGCAGCACTTACTAATCGTGCAAAGAAAGCTGAAGAGCTAAGTAAAGAAAAGAAGAAGGCAAAGAGAGAAGCTCGATCCTCTGTGAAAAGACCTATTAGTAGGTCTCAATCATTTTCTTCAAAGAAATCAAAGAAGTATCAAGAAGGATCTACTACTTCAGCTGGGTATTCTGGTAAAGAATGTGGTTCTCAATGCTTTAATCCCAAGTCTTCATCACTGTCAGTGACTAGTGTTGGAAGTGTGGTAAACGTGAAACCAAAATGTAAACACTGTAACAAATTTCATCATGGTGAATGTCGAATTAAAACCAGTGCATGTTACAAATATGGTTCATTTGATCACTTCTTGAAGGATTGTTCGGAAATAGTTGAAAGAGATGCTGAACAAACTTCAAAACTAGGTAGCACTACTTCAAGAGGCAAATCACCTAGACATTCCGAAAATGTCAGTGGTAGCCGAAGCGCTACAAAAGATTCAAATGTTAAATTTGAGGCTCGAGCTCCTGCAAGAACATATGTCATACGAGCCCGAGAAGATGCTTCAGCGCCATATGTCATTACTGGTACTTTTTCTTTATTAGATACTGATATTACTACATTAATTGATCTTGGTTCCATACACTCGTATATATGCACAAATTTAGTATATGTTAAAAATTTATCTGTTGAATTCACTGAATTTATGGTGGAAGTTTCAAATTATTTGGGTCAATGTGTAGAGGTGGATAAAGTTTGTAAAAACTGTCCACTTATGGCAAAGAGTAAATGTTTCTTGGTTGATTTAATGCTACTACCTTTTGATGAATTTGATGTGATATTGGGAATGGATTGGTTAACCCAACATAATGCAGTGGTTAATTGTAAGCAGAAGTATATTGTGTTGAAATGTCAAGACGGTGAGTTACTTCATGTTAAATCTGACAAGCTAGATGGATTATTTAATATGATTTCAGCAATAGCAGCACAAAAGTGTATGAGGAAGGGAAATGATGCTTATCTTGCTTATGTGTTGGATACTAAAGTAACCGAGTCAAAGATTCAATTTGTGCCAGTTGTATGTGAGTTTCCAGACGTGTTTCTAGAAGAATTGTCTGGCTTACTACCTGTCAGAGAAGTGGAATTCTCTATAGATCTAATTTTGGGAAAAACACCAATATCGATAACACCTTACCGAATGGCTCCTACCGAGTTAAAAGAGTTGAAGGCGTAGTTACAAGAATTAATTGACAGGGGTTTTGCTCGACCTAGTTTCTCACCATGGGGTGCTCTGGTGTTATTTGTAAAGAAGAAAGATAGATCTTTGAGGTTGTGTATTGATTACCGAAAACTCAACAAAGTCACTATAAAGAATAAATATCCATTGCCTCGAATTGATGACTTATTTGATCAGTTGAAGGGAGTTACTGTATTTTCAAATATTTATCTTCGTTCAGGTTATTACCAGCTCCGGGTGAAGGATTCAGATGTTCCAAAGACATATTTCAGAACTAGATATGGTCATTATGAATTCTTAGTGATGCTATTTGGATTAACAAATGCACTAGCAGTGTTTATGGATTTAATGAATAAGATTTTCAGACCATACCTAGACAGGTTTGTCGGGGTATTCATAGATGATATTTTAGTTTATTCTCGAAGTGAAGATGAACATGCTGAGCATTTGAGAATTGTGTTGAAAACTTTACGGGAAAAACAATTGTATGCTAAGTTTGGTAAATGTGAATTTTGGCTACGAGAAGTTAGCTTTCTTGGTCACATCGTATCTGCTGAAGGCATCAGAGTTGAACCGAGCAAAGTTTCAACAATTATTAATTGGAGTCCACCAAAGAACGTGTCAGAGGTCAGAAGTTTTCTGAGTTTAGCTGGGTATTATCGGAGGTTTGTTAAAGGATTTTCAATGATTGCTTCTCTGATAACTCGTTTGTTGCAGAAAGATGTAAAATTCGAGTGGAATGATAAATGACAGCAGAGTTTTGATAGACTAAAGACTTTGTTGACTAAAGCACCTGTATTGGTGCAACCTGAATCGGGTAAGGAATTTGTTATTTATAGTGATGCATCTTTAAATGGTTTAGGTTGTGTTTTAATGCAAAAAGGTAAAGTGGTTGCCTATGCTTCAAGACAACTTAAACCACATGAAAGAAATTACCCGATACATGATCTTGAACTGGCAGCCATAGTGTTTGCATTAAAAATATGGCGGCATTATTTATATGGTGAAAAATGTCATATTTACACTGACCATAAAAGTCTGAAGTATTTAATGACACAAAAAGACTTGAATTTGAGGCAACGTAGGTGGCTCGAGTTAATAAAGGATTATGATTTGATTATTGGCTATCATTCGGGAAAGGCCAATGTTGTGGCGGATGCACTGAGTAGGAAATCTTTGTTTACTTTAAGAGCAATGAACACCCAGTTATCTTTGTCAAATGATGGTTCGGTTGCTGAATTGAAAGCTAGATCGACATTTATACAACAAATCTATGAAGCATAGAAAAGTGACAATGAGTTGCAAGTTTAACGGGAGCAATATCAAAAGAATTCTGATTCAGAGTTTCAAATTAGGTTTGGTGATTGCTTGTTGTTTAAAATTAGTACAAAAGATTTTGTATGAAGCTCATAATGGTACAATGTCAGTTCATCTTGATAGTAATAAAATGTATAATGATCTGAAAAAGATGTATTAATGGTCGGCAATGAAAAATGATATTTCTAAATTTGTATCCAAATGTTTAATATGTCAACAAGTGAAAGCTGAGCATCAGGTGCCTTCAAGGTTATTATAGCCAATTAATATACCGGAGTGGAAATGGGAAATGATCACCATGGACTTTGTAATGGGATTGCCTATGTTACCAAGAAAGAAACATGCCATTTGGGTAGTTGTTGACCGGTTAACAAAGTCGACACATTTCATACCGATACGTATAGACTTTTTATTGGATAAATTAGCCGAATTGTATGTCTCTAAAATTGTTAGATTGCATGGTGTACCAGTTTCTATTATCTCTGGTAGAGATCCTCGATTTACATCCTGATTTTGGTATAAATTACAAGAAGCACTGGAGACACAGTTGCCTTTTAGTACTGCATTTCATCCCCAAACTGATGGTCGGTCAGAACGGGTGATCTAGATTTTAGAAAACATGTTACGGTGTTGTGTGCTTGAATTTGAAGGTAACTAGGAAAGGTACTTGCCTCTGATTGAATTTTCCTATAATAATAGCTACCAATCCAGTATTAAAATGGCACCGTGTGAAGCTTTATATGGTCGAAAATGTAAAATACCATTGTACTGGACAGAGCTTAGTGAAAAGAAGATCCATGGCATTGATTTAATTCGAGAAACTGAGGAAAAATTAAAAGTGATACAAGACAACTTGAAAGCAGCTTCAGACAAACAAAAGTCTTATGCTGATCTTAAAAGAAAAGAAATTGAGTTTAAGGTTGAGGTTGAGGTTGGTGATAAAGTATTTTTAAAAGTGTCTCCTTGGAAGAAAGTTCTCCGGTTTGGCCGTAAAGGAAAATTAAGTCCTTGATTTATTGGACCATATGAGGTCATTGAAAGAATTGGACCGATAGCATATCGGTTAGCATTACCTCCAGAACTTGAAAGAATTCACAATGTTTTTCATGTGCCAATGTTAAGATAGTATCGATCGGATCCATCACATGTTATTTCTCCAACAGAAGTGGAAATTCAGCCTGACATGACATATAGTGAGGAACCAATTAAGATTTTAGCAGGGAAACAAAAGAGTTGAGAAATAAAAAGATAGCATTGGTAAAGGTTCTTTGGCAGAAACATGGAATTGAAGAAGCTACTTGGGAACTTGAAGATATCATGAAAATGCAGCACCCGAATCTCTTCACTGGTAAGATTTTCGAGGACGAAAATTCTTAACGGGGAGAGTTGTAACAACCCAATTTCAATGAAATTGGAATAGTAGTTTCGAGACCACAAATTCGAGTTCGAAAAATGAAATTATTAAAATTTCATAAAATGATAGGTATTATGATAGGAATATTGCATGAAAATTTTTATAGAAAAATTTTATCAATTATGTGTCTAATTGCAATAAAGACTGAATTGAATAAAATGTTAAAGTTGTATATTAATAGCTATAGGGATTATATGGCTAAAGAATTCAAAATGTAAGGTCCTTATATGGTAATTAGACCATTGAAGAAAAATATGTAGATATTTTTAGTGAGTCATCCATGGAAAAATTGAAAAAGGTTAAAGACTAAAACGGAAAGTGAATAAATTAATATATGATAAAAGATTAAATAGAATAAAACTTATTTTATATCATCATCTTCTCCATAAAATACATGGAAACTCTAGGAGAGAGAAAGGAAATTTCTCAAGCTTGATTTGGTAAGTTCTATGTCCTGATTTTAGTAATTTTTATATTTTTGAGATTGGGAAAGCTTAATTTCTTTATTTGGGTGATTAAATTGAAAGAAAATCAAAGTTTAGAAAATTACCCATGGATGAATATGCTGTAAATTGAAAGCTTTTGATAGAAAATGAAAGATTATTGATTGATAAATCACTTTTACAAAGTGATTTTTAGTGAAAGCATGTGTAGGGACTAAATTGCAAAGTAGTGAAATTCTTGAAAAAATTCTGAAATTTATGAAATACATGTGCTGTAAAAGTTATGTTGAAATTTTGAATAAGCTTGGAATAAGGAGTAAATTGCATGAATTTCAATTTCCGAGCTTAGGGACAAAATTGGAATTAATTAAAAGTTTAGGGGTAAAATGGTACTTTTGCCTAAAATGTGAAATGGGCTTGATTGAATGTAAAAATCATAGAATTGAAGATTAAATTTATTTATATAGACTCGGAAGTGTCGAACAAAGAAAAAGATCGAGGGAAAGAAAAAGTCTTGGATTAGTATATACGATCAATTGTCAAGGTAAGTTCATATGACTAAATTAAGCATGTAAATGTGTTGAATTGATTGTTGAATTATGTGCATCATGATTTTTAATTGGTATGTACATGTAATAAACTAATGTTGATTTGTAATTTACATGTAAATGATGAAATATTACGTGAATCCGTTTGAATATTGATTTCTGATTGGACAGGTGATTACCGTGTATGAGATCCTCCATATGTTGCAGCAAAGATTGTTCCAAAAGGATAATCTTTTGATCTCATTATGAAAAGGAAATGTATCCCGAAAGGGTAATAATTGGAAAGGACTTATGTACCCAAATGGTACAACTTAAAAAGGCTATGTACACTTTGTGTGTACACTTGGAAAGGTTAGGTATACTTTGTGTATACCATATGAAAAGAAAAGGTATACTTTGTGTATACCACTTGAAAAGGAAAGGTACACTATGGGTGTACACTTGAAAAGGTTATGTGCACTTTGTGTGCACAAATTGAAAAGGGTATGTACACTTCGTGTGTACCACTTGAAAAGGGAATGTGCACCTCGAGTGTACAATTAGAAAAGGAAAGGTCCATCAGAAATTCAAAGATTCAACGGAAATGTATTAATAAGTGAAATAAGAAGAAATGACATGATGAGCTTATCTATGCATATTAATGTTTTTGTACTAACCAATTTGGTTGAATGATTGTGAATAGGCTATATTTGCTAGTTTGCTAAATTGATGGATAAATTGCCTTATTTGTGATTTTACTTGTTATATATGAATGGTAAGTGTTGTTTGGTTATATGAACTTACTAAGCATATAATGCTTACTAGGTTTATTTTTCTCTGTTTTATAGTGTTCGAAGCTCGTGAAGGTTGGATTGGGTCGGAGCAATCATCACACTATCATCTCCTTATTTTTGGTATAAACGATAAACTCATTTTGATATAATGGCATGTATAGGCTAATGAGGTCAAATTATGAAGTAACATGTTTGTTTACAACTTAGCCATTGGAATGACTAGTAATATGTATTTTGAGGTAATATGGTATGTTCATGTTCAACAAGATACAAATCACCTTTATTAAAACATGATTTACAAACCAATGTAAAGGTAAGCTTCAGGTATGGTTAAGTGTTGGAAATGTTAGATTGAATGATGGAAATTGGTTGAAATGGATGGTATATACTTGTAAGTTTTCATGTAGAAAATTGGTTAAGTTTGGGTGAGAAATAGGGCTAGGAAATGGCCTTATTTCGTCCATACGGGTAAGACACATGGACATGTGTCTAGGCCGTGTGTGACACACGGACAGCCCACGGGCGTGTGGAATGACCGTGTGTCCCCTGTATCCTTAAATATGAAGTCAGGATAGTACACGGGTAAAAAACATGCCCGTATGTCTTGGACGTGTGAGGGACATGGGTTTAAAGCATGGACGTGTGTCAAAATCATGTGAAAATGGCTTAAAAATGGTAAAAAATCAGTTTGCCACACGGCCTAGTCACATGGGCGTATGCACAAGCCGTGTGTCCCTTTAATGCTTAAGAAATTGCAAGTCAGAATTCCACACGGGCTAGCCACAAGGCCATGGGTACCCCACGAGCTGGCCACACGGGCGTGTGCCCCTATCTTTAAGGTAAAATTTCCAAAGTTGCCGGTTTAGTCCCAAATCACTTCTAAAGCATGTATTGGGCCCCATAGGCCCATATTAGGGACTTTATGGTGAAATATGAAAAGTTTTGATTTGGAATGCAAATTTATGACTCAGTTTTGTACAAATACTAGTGTATAAGTTCGGTATTGCCTCGTAGCCATATTCCGGTGATGGATAGGGTTAGGGGTGTTACAGAGTATCTATTCAATCAAAGCATAATACTCAAGGCATGTTTAATGAATAATGAAGAAACCTTTATATTTGCTAGTTAATTACATCAAAATAAAACTTTTAAGTAGAATAAAACTATAATTAATCTAAACAAGAAGTAGTTCTAGTTAAACTAAAATTTATGGTTGATTAAGAAACATAAAACTCCTAAATAACTTAAAATTCTTAAAAATATCCTAAAATTCAAAATAAATAATAAAAATATAAAACCTAATAAATAAAATATTGAGCTCATATGTAATTAAAACTAAGCCTAAAAATCAATTTAAACTCTAATAAAAACCCGAAACTTGTAATTTTCCATAATAATCCTGTCTAAAAATTTTGTTTGTGCAGTCTTCATTGAAATAGTCATAACTTTAGCTCTTGGACTCGAAATCAAGTAATTCAAACTGAGTTTTGAAAATAAGAGATAGCTCCTCAAACGCTATGAAGACATCTCAACCCATAAATGCCTAAATCTCATTCAAAAAATCGTCGCAAGTCAGTTGATTTTTCAAACTTGAAATTTGGCAGCTTTGGTGAATTAAATTTAATAAATTTCACCCCATCCATGCATGTATCATTCAAGCATTCCCACTTTTGTTATAATTGTAACTTTGGTCCTTCAAATTTCAATATTTTCAATTAACCTTTAAACTTTTGAATATTTATAATTTAACCCTTTTTACTTTTCACAATTTTACAATTTAACCCATACCTCAACTTAATATCTCACAACATATTACTTATTTTAACTTTCTTCAAAATCCGTCTGCCTTCTCTACTATCACTAAGATACCTTATTTATTTAACCGAAAAATTTCACTATGTTTTAAGGGCGTTAAACATATTTCAGATTGAGCTAGGCTTTGGCAATGACAAAATGTGTTATTATCTTACTTAATCGCAATCCAAACCCAACTCGACCCATGAATAAGTCTACGCATAAATTACAAAATAAAAACTATTTTCATCATAAAAAATAATGTCTGATTAGCAAACTGGCCCCCAACTTTTATTAGATTAGTACTTAAAAGTCTTTTGTAAGGAGTGTAAGATGAATTATCTTTTTATCTTATTTATCTCAAAAAATATATGACATCCAATAAAAATATAACATGCATCACGTTTTATTTATTAGTATTTTTTTTTTTTTTTTTTTTGATAGAATGAGACAAAGTTTATGGTTTAAATAGCACTTCTGATAAAAACTTAAAATACGATATAAGAATTGAGATATAATTTAAAGCCTAAAACTATACCTTCACAGGTAATCTTCATACAATGATATGGTTAGTAGTCAAATAAAATAATCCAACGTACGGCATAGGAATAATCAGAAAGGTAAACCAACGCCGCTGATGCATCCATATTAGCCTATCAATTTCTCCAAACTTGTCCTCACTATATTTCAAGAATTACAATTATGTCCCTGAGAATTAGATTTAGAAATTTAAACAACTCGCGGAGCAAATACATTTCTTTCAGCTCTAGGGTTTTGCGATTCCTGCAGAAGCAGAGCGGACGAGCGAGAAAGAAAGAAACAAACAGGAGAGGGAAACAATGAGCCGGAGCTTGGGCATACCGGTGAAGCTACTGCACGAGGCATCCGGCCACGTGGTAACGGTGGAGCTTAAGAGCGGAGAGCTTTACAGAGGAAGCATGGTCGAATGCGAGGATAACTGGAATTGCCAGCTCGAGAACATCACCTACACCGCTAAAGTACCTCTCTTTCTCACATCCCCCCCTTTTTTCTTTAGCTATTCACTTTCGACTTTGATTTATTTACTTTTATTTGGATCTGATGAATTTAGAGTTTATGCTTAGTTAGTGATAAACCTTAAAATACTTCAGTGTTGGGTGTTAGATTTAGGCATTGCATGCCGGAACTCTGGACTTAAGTTTATAAGCAGGTTAAGCCTTAGGATATTGGGGAATAGATGGATGGAGTTTCTGGGATTTGAAAATTGAGTATGTTTCTCAGCAATTTCTCATTGCTAAATTTGAGTTTGCCCCTGGATTTTGCTTATTGACTGTTGTGTGGTTCTTTTTAGGTTATACTACAAATTTCAGGTTGTTACCTGATTTATAAAGCGTTTAAGTTGCTGGCTGCTTGTATCATTGTTTTTTATTTAATAGATCTAATTAAAAGTTGAATGAGTGACATCAGAATTTCATTGTGATTTGAGTGCATATTCTCTCATCCCTTTTCCAAAACTAGATATATTATTGGTAGCATGTTGTTCACTTTGGCTCAAGGTTGTTCTTGTCTTTCCTCTCATATTACTTCCACTTGTAACTGATTTTAAGCTGATTAATTGGCTTGGCTTCAGGATGGAAAGATATCACAGCTTGAGCATGTTTTCATTCGAGGCAGTAAAGTCAGGTATCATGTCTCTCCCTCCCTCGGTCAACCATGTCTCATTGTTTTTAGCAGGATTGATATGCGGCATTTGATGGTAATAGGTGTTGTTATAATGAAAACAGGCATACTTTATTTGTCTATTGATAGATGGGTATATTTTGACAGGTTTATGGTCATACCGGACATGTTGAAGAATGCTCCTATGTTCAAACGCCTCGATGCTAAAATCAAGGTACATCTTCTTTCAAGGTGTCACATTTCTTACATTATGCACTTGTTAGAAGACCTCTGACTTTGTTTCTTAACTTCATCAAAGGGTAAGAGCTCATCTCTAGGAGTTGGCAGAGGTAGAGCTGTTGCAATGAGAGCCAAAGTAAGTGTGCCTACGCTGTAATTAAGATGGAACCCGAAGAACCATGCTCTTTTTGTGTTTTGTCCTTAATAATTTTCCTTGTCTATAAGCTTCATATTCCAAATATGATTTTGTTTCTTTTTGGTGTTACAGGCTCAAGCTGCCGGGCGTGGCACAACAGGTGGTAGAGGCGTTGTGCCATCGGTTCGTAGGTAACTTTGTCTTGTCAAATGGTTTCTAGTCTCTATTGTCAAAGCATCTAAATTCTTGGGTTTAGTGATCAAGCTTGTACTCATATTTGATGTAAAAGGATCTACACTTTTGTTATGCTGACGAAAATGAAATTAGAGGTGAAGTAGTTTTTCATGGATCCATATGAAAGCAAAGTGTCCCATGTATGTCATGCACATCCAATCTCAGAACTCTTTGCTCTTCTGAATTTTGTGCCTGCTTTTCAGTTTTGCCTTGTGGGAATATGGTCTTTTGAAACATCTGGAAACGTTTAGAAAATAATTGTTGTGTATATATGCACGCTAGTTATGTAAAAAATTTAAATAAAACATTAGTAAGGTATTGGTTAAAATGGCAAACTTGAAAAATTGGGTTTTGATTTTTTGGTTTAAGCTACACCATCTATGTTTTTCTATAAAAAAATATTTGGGGTTTAAATGATTTTAATTGATTTATTGTAAAAATATATATATATAAAATCAAACTTGTTCTTTGAGGAACTTAGAATCTTCTTTTTGATATGATAAGCAACTTCCCCTTTGGAATTTAGAAACATCTCACGTGTACTTTTCTTTTATAGTAGTAGTGGTGGGGTGTTTCTTTGGATGATGTGCTGTTGACCTTTAATTTCATACCCTAGGCTTGGGTTTTTTCTTTCTTTTCTTTCTTGTCTTTTTAACGTTCACCATTTCTCAAATGATTTTTTTATCCCTGGATTTATTCATTGTTATTTAAAAATGTAATTGATCGACGTGATTATTTGGAAATAGTAAATTTTTTAGTTCATAAAGTGGGAGAGTTCCACATATATAATAAGAGTTGTGGGTAATTAATGAACGGGACGATGACTTTTTGTGATAGTATTCAATGATCAACGTTGTGATGAAAACTAATATCTTCATCTCCAAAGGAATGGACGAAAATTTAAGTGGAAGAATAAGCAGGATATTAAAGATAACAGCAAGTCCAGGATCTTAAAGATAACACTAAGTCCAGGATTTAGGGAAATATCTTGGAATTCCTTTATTCCACAAAAGAATTACTAACTTTATAGTACAATTAGTAGTTGAAAAGGTTTGAGCAAAGTTGGGAAATTGGGATGCGGAGCAATTTACGATAGGACGCTTCACCCTAACACAATCAGTTCTCTCTATTTTATGCAAGTAATGCAAATTCCAAAAGGTGTATGTGAAAAAATTTAAAGGCCTGGCAAGATAGTTCATTTGGGGGCCCACCACTAAGGATGAAAAATGGCGCTAGCTGATTGGGGATCAATGTGCCAACCACGTGTATGTGGAGGCTGAGGTCTACAGCACTTATAAAGCCAAAATGCATCTTTTTTACTAAAATTAAGAGTTAATATAGTCTCCAAAAGAGACTTTATGAGTGCGTGTGTTGCGGTCAAAGTACGGAATGAAAGAGATAATTCTTGAGAATATCGCAAGAGGAAGTTGTTCAGTAATGTGGAGAGTAATTGCAAAGGTTGGGGCTTTACTAAAGGAGAATCTGTGCTGGTCAGTTGGAATAGGAACAGAGATATGATGCTGGGAAGATAATTGGTTACCTATAATAGGCCCCCTAATTGAGCACATGCCAATTCCAAACTGACCAACAGTTAGTTGTCAGCTAAAGGATATGGTAATAGAAGAAGGGGCATGGGATCTTGAAGCATTCAGAAGAAAATTATCAGAAGAGATCATACAAAGGATAGTGAACATACTTCCCTAACACCCTTTAGTAGGACTTGACAAAATTCGTTGGACACAAACCACAAACGGGAATTTCTCAGTCAAAGATGCATATTGGGTAATAACAAAAAGAACATGGAGTGCACGAGGCAATAAGTGGAAGGAAGTCTGGAAATATCAAGGACCACATCATGTCTGCTTCTTCCTATGGTTAGTATGCAAGCAAAGGTTGCTCACCAACCTAGAAAAGGCGCGCAGAGGGATTGGCCAGGATATATCCTGTTAGATTTGATATCATAATACAGAAGATATTCTGCATGTCTTAAGAGAATGTCCAATAGCTAAAGAAGTTTGGTTAAACCTGGTATCTATAAACTGGCAGCCTTAATTCTTTTCGAGGAATCTGTTAGATTGGGTTGGGGTAAATTTAAGAAATCATGAGTGGTTATCAAGGACTGGGGCCCTTTGGGCAACCCTTTTTGTTTTGGTAACATAACGTCTATGGAAGAATAGCAACTTGCTTATCTTTCAAGGTTAGCATGAAGCTTACCGGGGACTATTAAGACATCAATTTGTTGGGCAAAACAGTATCATGCTACTCATGAGTGGGACCCATTCAAGGAACCGATTGTTGAGTCTGAACGATCATTAAGAGAAGTTGTAGGTTGAGCTTGTAGGTATAGTTTTTTGATTTCTTAGTTTAGCTAGATTTTTCACCAAAAAAAAATGTTGTAATGACAAAAAAGCATGAAAAGTAAAATATTGAATTAAAATAAACTAAATCGATTTGTCGGTAGTTCTAGTCTCAAGTGCGATTTTCAGTTTCGGTATTGGAATTGATCATAGATATTTTCTGATCCTTTAGTAAGTCGGTTAAAGTGGTCGAAAAACAAACTTCAAACCACCAATTTTCTTTTGTTGTAAATTAACTCTCACAATAGCTTGACAATCAAATCTTTTCAATTGAATAGTCCTAAAAAGAAGCTTCTAATATTTAATTTGATGACACCTTTATGATCTAGAAAAACCCGACTCTAATTGTCAAACTTAATTGCATGATTGTTTAAATTAGATTATTCACTCTTGTTATAGCCCTATTCATATAAAGACATGTGGCAAGCTGGAAGGTTACCTCAAACCACCTGTAACACCCCTCACCAGTATTCAACACCGGAATAGGGTTATGGAGCATTACTGTAACGCGTAAGTTTGTGCAAGTGTGCACATTCATTATCAAGTAATAAGTAAGTATCGAGTTATTGTCTCCACAGGGATTGTATTTATGTTAAATCACTTGATTGTAAAATTACCCTTAACAATTTGGTAAATAAAAACACAATATGGTTGAGAAGTGATGATTAAAATATATTAAACTAAATGCAATGATCCCTAATACAAATTTTTCTAAGTATGCAAACTACATGAATGAAATAGATTTTAGCAAAATTAAACACAATTTGCAACAATTATAACGTAAATAAACTAGGACAATTACTTTACTTAAACTCAATTTATTATCAACATGCTTAATAACATTCAGAAAAACATTCCATGGCAACTCGATCTTTCATGAGTTTGGAAACCACATTAGGTCCTTTCGGAATATTTTTCTTAGTAGACACGCATTTTACTGATTCTTATTTACTAAGGGTTTCTTAGCATTTGTGTGAAGTAACAGGGACGTGTTAGGTTTGAAACAGTTTAATCACACAAATCTAAAAACTATGTAGATAACAGAGCTTGATTAGAGTTGTTATGCAACCTACAATTTAATCGGGTTAGGATCTAAATTGAGCATGGACATTTCAATTATTTGTCCACTAGTCGTCATTTGGTTAGGATCGCTTAGCTAATTCAGGTGCATTTCAATCACGTATGAACAAAATATAGACTTGATTTTAATTGAAAACATGATCGATTGAGGCACAAACATTATAAATATGAATCAAACAAATATTATTTAATCAAAGCAATCATCCTAGCTTAAATAAAATTAAACTAACATTGTTGTAAACAAGAACAAAGAACACATAATAAACATTTTTAGATTAAATTAAAGAAAAGAAAGATTAAACCCAAATCAAAGTGGCTGTCACCCATGACTCTGACTGACGAGGCTCATTCGCTTCTTCACTTTGCTCCTTTGTTGATGGCTCTCCAAGGTGGCCGACTAAGGGCTCTTTAAGAGGATTTAATTGCTAAAATCTCTATGAAGAGATGATGATAGGCGTGGGAAATGGAAAATGCTAAGAGAATTAAGAGAGAAGAGAGAATGATGATGGATGAGGGATGATGAGGAAATGAAATAGTCTTATTTATAGGTAAAGAGAAGTTGGTATTTTGTTAAAAATAGCTGAGTTTAGTCTCTTCAAACTTCTTCCATGAGTGTCCGGCCACAATTAGTGGAATTTGAGCTGATTTTTGCTTGATTTTTAAGCAATTTAAATGCCATAATAACTCAAGACTGAGACTCAGTCAAATGTAAATCTTCGGGCAAATCTATAATTTCTTTAACAATGCAAGGACCTTATGTAATTAAACCAAAAAGTGGTTTAAATGGACAGTCATGTGTAGCTGAATTTGGGTTGACTTGGTCTTCAATTTGGACAATTTTGTAATCCAACAAAGCTACCTGTCCAAAATAAATCAATAAGTTAAAGGACCAAAGAATAAAATTTATCCAATTTAAATAATTAATTACAACTCAAATTATTAATGAAATATTTAAAATGATTTATTAAATATAATTTTATATTTTATTATTTAATTTAATCATGCATGGCCCATTTTATGTCTTAAAAAATGTAATATGTACAAATCAATATAAAATAAGACATTTTATGCATGAAAACTATATAATAAAGCATAAAATCACATTTTAATAATTTTTATGTCCTAATTTCATATTTTCACATATTTCATTAATTTATTAAACAATTGCTTAGTTTTAACAACGAATTTAAGTAAAAAGGTGATAAATTACAAAGGAAAAATCCTATATATTTTTCAGTTTACAATTACCGAACATAATATACAATTACACATACATTTTCTCATACAATTATTCATTTCAAATACAATTCATTCAAAACCAAACATATTGTCCCGATATATGAGCTTACGAGACCCAAAACATGCATTCGGGGTGGTTCTGGACTAAACCGATAACTTTAGAAACTTTTAAAACACTTAGAAAATTTTCTCAAAAATAGGGGACACACGCCCGTGTGCCTTGGCCGTGTGTCTCACACGTCCAAAGACACGTCCGTGTCACCAGCCGTATGGACGTTCGAAATGGAAACACATGGCTGTGTCCCAGCCCGTGTCCGACCCCGTGTAACTCTCTGACTTGGGTCACACGGCCAACACATATGCTCGTGTGGCTAGCCTATGTGCCCTAAAAATGGCCACACACGCTCGTGTGCCAGGCCGTGTGCTAGGCCATGCCAAACCTGTAGGGTATACTGACGTATGTCACATGGCCAAGTCATACGCCGGTGTGTGAGGCCGTGTGGGGCATACTGACTTGATTTATAATTCAACACCAGAGGACACACGACGTGTAACATAATCGTGTGTCACACGCGGCTGAGACACATGCCCGTGTGGACAAAAATAGGCTATTTACCAAACCATTTTGCCACCCAACTTATGCAAACCTACATCAACCCAACTGGCACCATAACATAGCATCATTTGGCATTTAAACCAACCAATTCAGGCCTAATTCATGCATATTCTATACCATCTTTCTCAATACACACAAATCACAAAATATACCATACCATTTACACAAAATCACATATACAATTTAACTAATTATACACTTCCAAATATGCATCAATGTGTTCAATTTCACAAACATGTATGTTCTCTAATATCAACCACTTGAAATTCATAATACCAATTACCAATAAACATCACAACACCAACCTCATTCACATAACGTAGGCCATATGCACACCTATATATATACATAACCAAACTAATCAAGTTAAGCCAACTTTCATGACTATCTATACAAACCAATACATTTAACATTTACAAGCTATTTCAAATGACCAAAATCATTATCAACTCATAACCAAAATAACCATAATCCTATACATGCCATATAACCAAAACATAAACTCAAAAGTACCAAAGTGATAGTAGGATAATGTGACGTAATCTTTGACGATCCCCAAATCCAAGCTAGCTTTGAAGTCACTATAAAACATGACAAAATAAAACAAAGTAAGCTTTATAGCTTAGTAAGCTCGTATGGAATAAACTCAAACTAATCATAAATGCACAATTCAACAATTTGAACATATTAACATGTAACTCATATTAACTAACAAACCTTTCATATTTTCAATCATAAGATTATACGTAAACTTCATAATTTCTTTGATTTAAAGCTTATATGGTTCATATACATACCTGTATCATCTCGTATCAATCTCACACTCAACCATATCTTTCATTTACCCGTTGAAACATTTGGAATACTATTAGATACATGGGAAACTCGCACCAAAGTGCCACATACATAGCCAATACTATCTCGATCTCATATCACATATAAGCTCACTCTCGAGCTATCAACAAACCTGCTCACACAAGCTGTAGGTCAAGACATAGCTACACTGTGCTGCTCACACAAGTTGTCAAGTAACTGCAACATATGCCGGTATATTCAGCCACTGGTAGGACGTACAGGACCAGCACCCGGATCATAATATCACAACAACCCCTAATTACATGTCATTCGTATCCTAATATATTCCTAAGGTCTAACTGGGATTTCCAATGCCGAATAGTCGTCGAATCATTGACGAACATGTCTGTAGTTTCATATTCACAATTTATGCAATATCAAAGCATTTAAAATAAATTTATAATGAAACTTATTATATACAAACTTACCCCGATTCACAAAAAAGATGGAATGAACCGACTAGTCTAATACTTTATTTTTCCCTCGATCAATATCCGAACTTCGCTTTTCTTGATCTATAAGATCAAATTCAACTTATTTAATTATCTCACTATTCAATTTAATCCAAAATTCACATTAAAGCACTTTTACACTTTTGCCCCTAATATTTCACAACTTTTACAATTTAGTCCTTATTTCATAAAATCACAAATTCGTACAATTCCACCCAAACCCATGCTAGCTGAATTTCAATTAGGTCCCTAGCAGCCCATATTTTTCATAGCTATTTGACACCTTTAGCTAATAGAACATCAGTTCTGCACTTTACGCTATTTAGTCCTTTTTACTGAATTAAGCATTCAAATGATAAAATTTCTAAACAAAAGATTTCACACAAACATATTATCATGCTAGAAATATTAAAATAATAATAAAATAATTATTTTGACTTTAGATTTGTGGTCTTGAAACCACTGTTTCGATTTGACTAAAAATGGGCTGTTACACCACCTCGAACCGGAAGGTCGCTCATAAGCCCTCATCCCAACAGAACCATCCAAAAAAACACAAATCATCCATTGTTCAGACCTTTAGGCTTCCATGAGAAATGTAATGTCATTGGTTACCAAATACCTCATGGGTTTAACTTCTCTATACCATCAAGTTGAAATGAATGACAATATCTTTCCTATCATAGACATCCCCGTCCCAACGAAGACATCTGCCCAAGAGTTCTATAATGATGGATAAATTGCAAGTTCAACATGTTAACACCATCCTACACTAGACCTTCTCCTATAAATACCTTCAGGAATGATGAAGAAATGATTGACTCTCCAATGATAACAAGTCGATACTCTAATAGCTTACCTTTAGCTTTTAGCCTTAACTCTCTCCTCTCATTTAATTTTTGTAACTTCTAGCTTTCCTCCCCGTCTTGGTGAATCGGCCTCCATAATAACCTCTACACTCCTCTCCTTATCACATCCTTATTGTAACATTGTATCAATAACTAGTGTGGTGAACGTGGATGCTATGACTTTGCAATCCCAAACCAACGCCCCGGTTGACCCAATTAGCCCAACCAACAGATTTGTTCTTTTGCCCCAACTAACACTTTCATCCCACCTAGATCAAGATCTTCCTCTGGTTTGAATCCACTAATGTTCTTTCTTCTTTTTCTCTTCTAGGACCATCTTTGTGTATGCACATGTTCTCCTCCCCACTTTAGAATAGCTCATAAATGCTCTAAAAACCATCTAAGTTTCAACCTAACCATCTTAGCCGCACCAATAGACCCTATCCATCCAACATCCTCGATTCCCTTAACCACTATAGAGCATCAATTATCATCTGACCATCTTTCTCTTGGTCCATAAAACAAGTAAATCGTTACTTGCAACAAGCTATAGCTTGCCTTACAGCTACACCACCTTCCCTGACTGTGATATTGGCCCCTCTAGACCAAGGCTTTTGTTAGCAAGCTTCTGGTTCTCAACTTCATGATTCAGAAACCCAAGAGAAATTGTAATGACTGGAACAACAATTATCTCAATAGAAGTGTCGCTTTAAAGAGAAACAAGAACAACAATGCATCATTGATCAAATGAATGATTAATCATTGAATTAAGGGCTACAGAGGCGGTTCCCAAATAAGAGAACTCATTTCATCAAGAAGATCAAGCACAATCTGCCCTTTGCGAAAATCGTGAGCATGGTGATCTAGGTGACCTCTCCTAGAATGACGCTAACCTTTTGACTACATCTAAACATTCTTAAGGTAATAATAATGCCTCTATAGAAGAACAACTCAAGTATTTCATAACAAAGCTAATATAAGAAGTAAAAGGCGTAAAGATAGACGACTCTACTTGAAATTACTCCAATAAACCATTAGCTCCTGAAGTCCTCGACAACCACATCTCAACTTCTTTCAAATTCTCAACGTTCATATTCAATGGTTCAAAGGACCTAGAAGACTATCTAGCTCAGTATAACAATCATATGAACATATTGGGAGCATCTGATGAGGTCAAGTGTAGGGTTTTCTTCATGACGCTCTAACATATAGCTCGGCAGTGGTACCTTTCATTGCCTCGAGGGTCCATCCATTCTTTTGATCAGCTAGCAGGTCAATTCATGAATCGCTTCTTGGCAAAAAAAAAACATTTCAATAATCCCCAGCGTACTTGATGACCATTCATCAAGGAACAAATGAATCCTTTCGTGATTATTCCTGACGATTTAGTGAAGCTACTATGATCACAAAATGAGTCATTGACGAATGGGCTATCTAAAAGCTTCATCGTCAGAACCACCCACCAACATTTGAGGTACATCATTATTGGCAGTACTGCGATTAAGCTTTCTCACTTGTACAAGATGGTGCACAAATTCTTAAAAGGTGACAAAGTTGAAGAAGTTCGTGTTGAGCCACAACTATCACCTCTCAGGAGATTTCAAGGCTATTAGCTGCCAAGGACCAGTCCAGGGATAAGCAGATGTGGTTATGGACACTACAACCAACCAAACTAGAGGAATCATCAACGAGTGAACAATGTCCATACTGCAGAGCACCAATAACCTATCTTTAATTGTAAGGGAGACCAAGACTAGAGAACCCAAGCTCCCTACAACTAGTTTAGGACTACCATGAACTCAAATACTCCTCAGGTCAAATATTTGACCAAGTAGAGTGTCAATGGGTTTTAGAGTCAACCTTGCATCACCCACCTAGCCAACATCGTGGCAACTCTAATCATCATTACATATACCATAATGCCTAAGGGTATCGAACTGAGTAATGTGTGCACCCGAGAACAAAGCTATTGAAATGGTAATCCAAAAGGGGCATCTGAAGTAGTATTTGGCTTAAGACCTCCATCAATCAAACAAGACTCAAGATAGGGAAGTAGGACGGTCATGGTTGCAACATGAAAACATGAGAAAAAACCCTATTAAAGGAATCACTAATGTGTTGGTAGGAGGGATAAATGTTAAGTGGGTCAGCTCCAATTCAAAGTAAAAGGATTACATGAGAAGTATTTTGTTAGTTTCAGCTGCGATTAAAAAAAAAACCTAAACCTTCCCTTTGGGAGCTTCACTTTTTAGAGTAGGACAAAAAAGATGTTTTATATGCAAAAAGTTAAGATCCTCTAGTATTCTTAGCCAATATATCCTCTTTTTAGGCTAGAAGAATCCTATTTGATATGAGTAACTTGGTTGATATTCTAACAACAAGAAGTTTTATAAGATGGGCCTTAAGACACACAACTCAAGCTCGCAAGTCTAGTTTACGAATTTGCGAATCAACCCATCATGGTTAAGGGATCCATTATCTTTATGATAGTCCTAAGTGGCGATGAGCACACCACCATAGAATTGGTGGAATTTCTAGTAGTTGACCATTCGATGGCCTATAACACTATTTTTGAAAGGCTAATCATAAAGGTGATAAAGATGATGGTGGCCACCATTTGTATGACAACCAAGTTTCCCACTTTTAAAGGTGAAGGATAGATGAAAGCTGAGAAAAGAATAGCCACAAGAATGCCACATTGTCTCCCTTTTAACTCACCGGAAAAGATCAACCCTCCCTACCACTCGCTCCATCCTGTAGTACACCACTCTAATCTTTTTGTTGGGGTGAATATCATCAAAAAGGAAAGAATTTATTTAGAAGGCCTTGAAGCTAAGCCTGAGGCCCAACTCCATAAGGTGCAACTAGCGAAAATGGCAAAGCCCATTTTTCTGTATTAGAAAGAACCTGAGAAGGTCAGTTAAATTACTTCTACCCTTCCCCTTGAAGAAAAAGAATATTTAAAGTCTTTGTTGATAGAGTTCCAGGACGTCTTCACTTGGACAACAACAAACATGTTATGATTTCACCTGTCCATTATTTAGCACTCCTTAGGAGTGGATCCTGGTGCTCGACTAATGAAGCAAAAGAAGAGAAAATTCTTCAATGAGAAAGTCTCAGCTACTAAGAGGAAGTAAAAAAGCTACCAGTCATAGGTTCCATTCGGGAGGTTACATACCTAAATTGGGTGTTTAATGTAGTAATGGTACCCAAGTACAAAAGCAGATGGAAAATGAATGTAGACTTCACCAACCTTAACAAGGTGTGCCTAAAAGACAACCTTCTGCTTCCCTCCATAGATCTTTGGTGGATACTTTCATAGGCCACAATACATGAGTTTCATGGATGCCTACTTAGGCTATAACAAGATATTCATGGTAGAAGAAGACCAAGAAAAAAATGACCTTTATCATTGAAGATGGGTTGTTTTGTTACAAGATGGTCCTTTCGATCTAAAGAACATTGAAGTTACATACCAAAAATTGGTGAACAAGTTCTTCCAGAACCAAATTAGGAGATACATGGAAATGTACGTCGATGACATGCTGGTTAAAAGCATTGCCATGGAACAACATATAAATGACTTCAAGAAAGTATTCACAGTACTACATAGATACAATATGGAACTCAATCTGAGTAAGTGCACTTTTGGAGTGAGCGCCAAGAAATTCTTGGGTTTCATGATATCTCATAGAAGAATCAAGGCCAATCTAAAGAAAATCAATGCAATCTTAGAAATGACTCTCTCTAGAACCCCAAGGAAAATCAGTAATTAATTAGGTGAATAGTTACACTCAATAGATTCATTTTAAAGATGGATAACAGTTACCTTACATTCTTCTAAGCATTGAAAGATCCTTTCCAGTGGATAGAAAAATGTCAACAATCTTTCAAGCAGTACCTGAGTGGTACTCCGCTCGTAGCATCTCCCTCACTTAGCGACTTATTATATATCTACCTTACTGCGTCTTATGAAACATTTGTAGCAATATTGGTTAAAGAAGTCGAATAAAAATGACACCCAATATACTATGTTAGCATGGTTCTACAGGATGGAAAGTTGAATTACTTCTGAGTTGAAAAGATTGTCGTAACCCTGATCATAGTCACAAGAAAACTCTATCCCTATTTCCATTCTCACCTTATAGCGTACTATCTAATCAACTAGTTAAAGGCAATTCGGGTAAAGTTGACACCTCTAGAAGGATAATTAAGTGGAGTGTTGAAATAAATGAGTTTGAATTAGAATATTTTCCATGGAAAGCAGTCAAAGTTCAATCCGTAGTCAACTTCGTAGCCAATTGTTCATTTTCCCAATCTTCCAAAGCTTCTAATGGCAGTAATACCATCAACAGTCCAACAAATGCACCAAAAAAAGTATTTCTGCAAACCCTTACCCGCTGAAAGAAAAACCTTGGATTCTCTATGTAGACAGGTTTGCAAGAAAAAAGGGTTCCGAGGCCAGAGTTTTGCTCATAAGACCCAAAGGAGAAGAATGATAGTATACTATATCTTTTGCATTCTTTACCTCCAATAGCATTGCTGACTATGAAGCTCTAATAGTGGGACTAGAGCTGGTTCAGAAGTTGAACATTTGGAATGTCCAAGTCCATAGATTCCCACCTACTAACAAATTAAATCTAGGGAGAGTATGAGGTCAAAGAACCTATATTGGCCAAATACTACTCTTTATCCATGAATCTATTGAAAGGGTTTCTAGAGGTTCATGTAAATAAGGTCCCTAAGGGAGAGAATGCCAAAGTTGACACCCTCTCCAAGTTAGGAGACAATATTAACATCATAGAAATGGGAAAAATTCTTTTGGAGCACAAAAGTATCTAAGTTAGGGAGTAATAGGGGAAAAAAGCATCAAGAATGATAACCGGGTCGCAACATAAGCTTCTGGGGTTGCAACACAGTAGAACGAGCTTCAGACTTGAAATTTGAAGTCGCGTGTCGCAACATACATAGCCTATGTCATGATACAGCTATAACAAGGGCCAAAAATTAATTAGGGGTGTTTTTATCTGCACAATCCATATTTATTAGATTTTAAGCTTGTATTTGACCTAATTAGGGAAACTAATGATGCCTATAAATAGCAAGCCTTAGGTTGAACTATGAGAGGCGGTTTAGAAATCCATTCATAGGGTTTTAGTTAGTAGATTTACTTTTAATTAGGACTTTTAATTAGGTTTTATTTTATTTTCTAAACATTTTTATTTCTTGTTTTTAACTTGGATTCTATTTGAGTCCAAGTCTTCACTATTAAGTATTTTAGTATTTTTCTTTCACTTCTTGCTTGTCAACATCGATATCTCTCTAGATGTTAAAGGAATTTGCAAAATTGACCACATCCAACTCATCAAACAAATGGATTTCTATTTCCTTCTCATTTTATTTTAATTTGTGTGTTTTGAAAGTTTAGTTATAGCCACCAACCAACATCGAGAACACCATTCCGAGTGTTTTGAAAGTATCATTGCTTCTTATTTGTCCACCCATATTTTGTGGCATGTCTCATCTCTATCCATTCCAGGAATAATCTATTACAACCAGAATGATGAACTTGTCTGACAAACCTGAGCAATATCAAGAAAGAGGTTAGACTTTCCAAATTTGTGATCATATTTTTATATTTTGATCAAACATTTGAATTTTCAACTTATGGTGTGTTGAGACTGTTGTCAGTATAGTGAATGGCATATAGGCATAATAGTACAACCCCAGACAGTGAGCCATCAAGGGAGAATAATTTCAAAATACTTAGAGAGAAGGAAGCTGATACCTACCTCACCGAAATTACAAGAAAAAAATACCTATTCAAGAAAGGAGATTCGAGTCCCTAATGACGTTAGGTAGCAAGATAAGGGACTTAGTTCAGTATCATAGGTGGGACAGTTTTTGTCAAACCTTGATGGAACTGGCTTAAGTTCCCATTGGACAAGAATTTTATGCATCCTTAAGAAAAATAGAAGCCAAGCGACAATTGGGTGAGTCGTGGTCGCACGTCATTGTTAGGGGCATAGAAATATTTGTATCACCCCCAGAAATTTGTAAATATTATGATGTTCCATTCTACATGTATGATTTTCTACAAAGATGTAATTTAATTTTTTTACCAAAATGATCTGCCATGAATTACACCAGTGTTTACATCATTTTTACAAATAACTTTAGCTTGTTTAGTAGCTAAATCAAAGCATCTTAGTATATATTTAGGTTTTTCATACTTAAAGTAGTAATTTAAGCTTTCTAGTAGTTTTGATTACATTTTATATATCTAAATGAGGTTATATGGTCTTCTAGGTCAAGTCGGGAGCAACAGATGCTTATTCGGGCTACAACTGATGCCTATGTTGCGACACCAAGACACTGATGTCTCAACATCGAAGACAGAATGAAGAAACAAGTTCTGGAGAAAAACTACCCTTGATGGCATGGCACATCCCTCCTATGTCACGACATATCCCCTATTGTTGGTTGCAACTTTGTAGGCCTATGTTGCTGCCAAGCCCCTGCGCAACCTAAAAACTCTTGCACATTTTAATTACAGTTTTAAGGGAAATTATGAGTACCTATCTTAGTCGAACTCTAAAAACTTTAAGAATATTTTAGGCACTTTATATTCCTAGTTTAGCCTATATAAAGGCTATTGTAATAAGTTTAAATACACAATTTTAGAGAGACAAAAAATATACTTAAGGTTTTTATTTCATCTTAGTTCCTACTTAGGGTATTTTATGTTCTTGTAATCAGAAAATCCTATTTCGAAGTGAGACTCTCGCGAGTGGAGATTGTTTTGGAGCCACACTTTCATCGATAAATCCATAAGCATCTATTTTCATTTATTCTATTTTTTATATTTCTTTCTTTAATATTTTTAATTGAATGTTTGTGTAAAGGGTAGAATTAATTTATGCTTTATACATATCTCGCATGGTTTCAACTATTTTAATCTTATTAATTGATTTAAGGATAGAGTTTCTTAGGGGATCGAAAATTTGATAGAGGAAGAACTTAAACACTAGATTTGACGACCATAGGAATTCATTTAGGTGGGAATTAACCCAAAATTGGTATGGCCTATTCGTCAACACCTTAACCCCGAACCAGTCTGGATTGTGAGGTCGAATGATAAGTAGTTATTATTGACTTATTATTCTAATGGACGTATCGAAAGATCCTACTAAGGTATCAGCTAGTTGATTGATTAGAACTCTACATCAATAATTAATTAGGTAAAACAATTGGATCTAGGCTAAAAGGAACTCGGGTAGTCAAAAAAAGGAATAGGAAAAGTCGATACATGAACCTAGGAGTAGATTTATGTTTAGTTAAATTTATTTAATTTAATATTATCATATTGCTTCTTGATTAACACTACTACTTCCTGAATCGAGTAGATTAGTAATTATTTTTGGTAACTGGCTTAATAGCAGTTTTCCCCAAACTGCAATCCCTTGGGTACGATCCTCAGAATACTTACCAAATGTTTCGTTGTAAACTATATTAAAACTTGACCCGTATACTTCCAGACACCACTTTTAATACATATCTTTAGTTGTAGTATTCATACTCTGGACATGAGTACGTCAAGAGATGGTCAAGTTAAGTTGTTGACGTCATTGCCGGAGATTACGATAGTGATAATTGTTAATAAATCAATTACTTGCAAATAATACTAGTTGAAAGACGAATGAGGTAGATAGTGTACTAATTTTTATATTAATTAATAGTGTTTTTTCAATTTTTTATTAGTATTTACCTTATTGACTAGATGATTTAATTATGAAAAATTTTGATTACAGGTGGCTTCATAATGAAATAACCTCTTGGGATGACGAATGGAACTACATAATAGGATGGTCGAACGAAGCCGCGACAAACCAATGGAGCAATAATACCGAGTTTGAGAACAATGAATACTCATACGAACCTCTTCATGAGTTGTACGATAAAGACAATGATATACCTAACAACTCAAATGAATATCTTTATGATTTGCATACGATTCCTTCATGTGAAACTACTAAGCTGTCCAAATCCAAAAGGTTATCAAACATGTCCAACATGATAGAATAGATGAGAGAAATGCTCAAGAGATATCTAAGGTGCTATCTGTAAGGGAAGAGGTTATGCATGATGTTCCCAATCTTGATCCAAAGGACCCTTGTTTTAATGTTGACCCCCTTAAATTAGACAATAATAGTCAACAAGAGTCTGGAATTGGAGATCATATGGATGAATCGAATATGGCCGAAGCGATCTTTGATCCAATTGGCATAGAATCAGACATAATAGTAGATGTAGCAGCAGACATAAAAGTAGAAGTAACCACTAACATAGAGCTTAAGCCAATTTTAAATGGAGGTGTAGAAGAGCCAATACACTTTCTGGTTGTAGCAGAAAAGGTATCAGCCGAAGAGATCAATGATTTTAACTCATTCTCATCTGATAAGGGAAACAAAGCTCAAGTGACCAAAACTTCACGTGACATAAAGAGAAGGAAGCTTGAGGCAATAATACCCCAAAAAATGATTTGGGGTTAGCTTAGATTTGGTACTAAGTGGCTTGTAATGTGGACGTCGCGACGGTCGAAAATAAGGCAATACCAATGAGTCGACTGGAGAGATTGGTTTATATACATTGACAGATGAACAAACGTCAGATCAAAGTGTTGAGAACCAGCTGGAAGTTCTTCTATGGTGGCGACACGGACCGTCTTGATTTTTAAAGAAATTCTATTCCTTGTTTTAAATTTTATTTCATTTTTATTTTTATTTTCCTTTTTTTATTCATTTATTTTATTAATCTTCATTGTGTGTAGCTTTCCCACAACAGGTGTAGATACCATGGAGTGATAAAGCTGAAGAATAAATTTTGAAAAAGCCAGAAACTGGGCTCAATGTCACGACATTGCACCCTAATGTCGCGACATCCTAGACAGAACGTACTTTGCAACATTGAAGGCCCATGTTCATCTGAATATTTTTAGATGTTCTGTCATCCATTACTGACACTTCTTTTTATTTTCTTTATGTTATATTTCATATTTCTTGTCATAGTATATATATATATATATATATATTTTAGGTACTCTTTTTGTCTGCTTTGAACACACAAATCCCAATATTATCGTTACAACAAGGATCCAACCTACTCAGGGAAGTTTTCTTGTTTGCACTTTAATTATTTTTCGTTAAGGGCAATGTATGTTCTAAAGTGTGGGGGAAAGTGCAGAGGATTAGTTTGTGTGTTTTTATTTACTTTGCTTTAGTCGATTATTTATAAAAAAAAATATTATTGCTTTGTTGCATTTTGCTTGGATTATATTAACACTATGAATAGTGGTTGAAAATAATAAAGCATGTAATGATTTTTGTCAAGCATGGAACTTTTTATTAGTATGAGATAATTTGATTATTTTTTAAAGGAGAATTGATTAAGTTACTTAGTTAAATTGCATAATAGATTAGAAGTACCTAAGTAAATGCCATATAAGATACAAGTCTTTTAGATAGTCGTAGAGACATGAATGCTTGAATTGATTATTATTCATTAGGTTTAATATAAAACATGTAAGAAATTGTGTATGGTGGGATGCTTAGGGATGACCTAAGGCATTGTTTGAATAGCCAGTTCTCAAATGACCATACCTTAATGCTATGGATCCCTAGGCTTCTTATTTGAGCCAGATAACTCCTTTTTGATGAACTAGGAAAATTGAAACCCAAAAACCACACATAAAAATTGAACTCTTCCTTATCCTTTGTCCTTTAATACATTACGGAATAGATGTCAGGCCATAGATATTGAATGTTTAGGTAGATACATCACGATGGTTTCAAAAAAAAAAAGAGCAAAAAAAGATAAAAAAACAATGTGATACAGTGATTATAGGTCGGCAAAAATGTGTGACAAAGAAAAATTTAGAAAAAAGTCAAAAGTAAAAATGAGAAGAAAAAGTACAGAACAGAAACAAAAGCACTACGACTAAGAAAAGATTAAAAAGTCAAATTGACAAAACAAAAAGTCAAAAGTGAGAAAATATAGTTATCAATACACCAAAACTCGTTAAGCCGACCATAGTTGCTAGTATTATATTGTATCTTCTTACATGGAGAGATAAGGTTGGTGAGAGAGGGAGACAAAAGGCAATGAGCTTGAATGGGACATTAAGGGGGAATAAGGGGAACAATGTCATGTGTCTAACTATTTCTAGTATTTGAACCATTTTGAGCCTTATCGTTCTTTAAACTCATACCGTCCTGAGCCTCAGAACATTACAAGCCTAGAAGACCAATGGGACTTAAAACGTTCTCTGTGCATAATGTTTTAGAATTGCTAAAATCATACTCAATGTATATTTTTTGATTCACATGATTGTGGCAACTACATATCTGTTTAATTTATGTTAATGGTAATATTATTAAATATTTGGTCATGTGAATTACTTCTAATTTGTTAGTAATGTAACTTTGTAAACTAATCCTAATTTATTTTAAAAATTTTCAAGGAATCGAACTATCAAGATTAAGTTACATGTGTGATAAGAATTATTATACCTTTAATTTTTGGCAATCATGTTCTTAGTAGTAATAAAATCCAAGGGACGTCTTCTTGTTGCATGCTATGTGTCTAGACTTGGTTTGCTTGAGGACAATCAAAAAGTTAAATGTGGGGGAATTTAGGTGTGAGGTTCTTATTTACATCCATTTTCACTAACTCTAGCTTGTTGAAGGAAAGAAATTAAGTCATTTTCATGTTAAATAATTTTATTTTCTCTTTTTCCAATTTTTAGGTTTCTCATACTTAAAGTAATAATTTATCCTTTCTAGTAGTTTTTATTACATTTTATATATATAAATAAGGTTACATGATCATGTAGGTCAAGTCGGGAGCTAAAGATGCTTATTCTAGCCAAAACTGATGCATATGTCATGACACCAAGACACTGATGTCTCAACACCGAAGACAGAAGCAAAAAACAAGTTTTGGAGTGAAATTGCCCTTGATGTTACGACACGACCCTCTTATGTCGCAAGATACCCCGTGGTTGGTTACAACATCCCAGGCCTATGTTACAACCGAGCCCCTGTGCAGCCCAAAAACTCCTGTACGTTTTAATTACGTTTTTGAGGGAAATTAGGAATATCTGTCCTAGTCAAACTCCAAAGACTTCAAGAATATTCTAGGCACTTTAATATTTCGAGCTTAGCCTATATAAAGGCCATTATAATAAGTTTAAACACATAATTTTAGGGAGACAAAAAATATACTTGGGGTTTTTATTTGATTCATAGTTTCTACTTAGGGTATTTTATGTTCTTGTAATTAAAAGATCCTATTCCGAAGTGAGACTCTCGCGAGTGGATATTGTTTTGGAGCCACACTTTCATCGATAAATCCATGAATATCTCTTTTTATTTATTCTATTATTTATATCTCTTTCTTTAACATTGTTTCATTGAATGTTTGTGTAAAGATTAGAATCAATTTATGCTTTATACATATCTCTCATGGTTTCAACTGTTCTAATCTTATTAATTGATTGATGGATGGAGTTTCTTGGCGGATCAGCTGTTTGGGAGAGGAAGTACTTAAACCCTAGTTTTAACGACCCTAGGAAGTTATTTAGTTGAGAATTAACCCAAAATTGATATGGCCTATCCATGAACACCTTAACCCCGAACCAGTCTGGACTGTGAGGCCGGATGATAAGTAGTTATTGCTGACTCGTTATTCTAGTGGACGTATTTGAAGATCCTATTAAGGTATCGACTAGTTGATTGATTAAATGTAACACCCCTTACTCGTAACCGAAGCCAGAACAGGGTTCAAGACATTACCGGACTTACGTCATAACATTTAAACACTTTCAAGTCATAAATCTTGCATACAATTTAAAACTTTTAGAAACTTAGAAAATTTTCATCTCTGCAAGGGTCACACGCCCGTGTACCAAGGTCATGTGTCACACACAGTTGAGCCACACGCACGTGTGCTCGGTTGTGTGGAGTGAAAATAGGCTTGGTGAAAGCCACATTTCTCACCCTCCACAAACATACATAAACACCACACTTCATGCCATTTCAATACACACATAGGCAATCACAACATGTCAAATTCATATACAAATCAAGCCCTTATATCACAATCCAAATCACTACTAAAAACTCAACCTTAAACATATCCAAATCAACATATCATTATCAATAATTTTACCTATCTTCCTTATGCATTTTTCTCAATCTTTCATTATATAAATCATGCTTCTTAAACATATCAATTCATCATTTATACTTCATACTAAGATATGCTAGCACAAAAGCATTATATATACATCACATATATCATTTATCAGACACATACTTTAAGCCAACTTAAATGGCCAGTACACATCAACATTTACAAACCAAATCACATGGCTAAAATCACCATTTAAATCATATCATCTTAACACTAGCCTATACATGCCATATATCCAAACCCCAAAGTTTACAAATACAGTAAGTTAATAGCCGGATAGTGTGATGCGATCTCCGTTGACTTCCAACCCGAGCAAACATCAGAGGCACTACAAAACATAGAAAAATAACACAAAGTAAGCTTCACAACTTAGTAAGTTTGTAATTCAAAGAAATAAAGCTTATAACTTCAATTTATAAGCATAATCCATTTAAGTCAATCCAGCATGTCTTGGCCTTAGCCTAAACAACATTAGCTTTTAAATTATAAACATCACATGAACTAGCAAATTATCATAAAACATTATGACATAAGTTTACATTACTTATGTGTATTCACATATCAAGCATATGGCTAAATATCTATAAATCATCCAAAACTCATTATTTTCCATGCTTTCAATAGCAATTCAAATCTAAGAATTTGCCAATCTTTACCCTTTTCTCATAACCGTTGAGCCACAATTTAAATGAATAAAATGGAGCATATCGCAATTCATTTTGACCCAAAAGTCTAACACGTAATCATCAACCAAATTTATTATTCAATCACTATTAAAGTGATATAACATAATATATTACCAAACCATTAATCACATTATTATTACATATTCATTTCCACAATGATCATGAACTCAAAATTTTCATGGATTCAATACTCAATTGAATTTCCATATATACCTGTACCATATCGTACCAATCTCATACTCAATCACATCTTTCATTTACATATTGAACTATATGGAGTAATATTGGTTACTCGGGAATCTCGCACACTAAATGCCAATACGTAACCGAAGCTAACTCAATCACATACACTAAGTGCCAATGCATAGCCGAAACTATCTTGATCTCGCACACTAAGTGCCAATGCATAGCCGAAGCTATCCTGATCTCGCACACTAAGTGCCAATGCATAGCCGAAGCTATCTGAAATATTTCCGTACAATTATACTCATCAACCATTCAATATAAATCATTAAAACTCAATTATAATAATGCTTATTAACATACGAACTTACCTGGCTAAGTTGTAGAGATACCAAAGTTCAGGGGTATTTTGGTAATTTTTCCATTTTCCTTGATTTTCCACCCGATCTTGATCTAAATTAATAATTTCATTCAATACATTAATTTAGACAGTAAAACACTTCATTTCATACAGTTTGGTCATTTTTGACATTTTTACAAAATTGCCCCTAAAGTTTTACTTTTATTCAATTTAATCCCTGAGCCCAAAACATGCAAATTAACCATTTTTAACACAAAACCAAGCTAGCCAAATATTCATAGTATCCAACACAGCCCATTTATGTAACAATTTCACATTAATTCCTTGTACTTTTATCAATTTGACAAATTAGTCCCAAATCGAAAAATTCATCAAAATCACTTAACAAATTACTTTTAAATATAAATCAACATTCCAAATTCATCATCTAACATAAAAAATTCACAATATTCATCAATGGAAACTTTCAAAATCTTTAACAATTTTGAAATCGGAGATATGGGCTAGCTAGAATACGAAGCAACGATATCGAAAACATAAAAATTATTAAAAACCAAACACAAAACATACCTAAATCAATTCATGCAAGTGCCGAAACTATGGAAGCTTCAATTGCTTTCTTTTTCTCCTCAATATTTGGCCAAGAGATAAATTTGCATGGCCATTTTATGTTTTGTTTTTATTTATTACATTTTAATATACCATTTACCTTTTTATCCTTTATAATAATACATAATTTCATATATGCCAAACCACCAATCTCCACTATCATAAAATAATGGTTTAATTAATAAATAGAGACTTCTACTTTAGTATAACATAGCAAATAAACACTTAAACAATTAGAATGCAACTTTTGCATTTTAAGCAATTTAGTTCTTTTTGCTTAATTAACTATCGAAATGATAAAATTTTTCAACGAAACTTTAATACCATCTTATTGTCACTCCGTAATTATTTATAAAAATATTTATGACTCGGTTTATAGAAACGAGGTCACAATACTTCATTTTTTAAACCCACTCGATCTTAGGGTCATACCAATTAAACTTAATAAATCGCTTATAAAACAAAAATCCCAATATCAAAAACCTTTTTAAAATCACAATTAACTTGTAAATATTAAATATAATATTTACAAACCTACTCATCGAATTTGGTGGCCCTGAAACCACTATTTCGATTAACCCTAAAAACGAGTTTTTACAACTCTCCCCCCTTAGGAATTTTTTCCCCGAAAATCTTACAAGAAGAAGTTTCTTCCAATTCTTATGAATCACTTTCACTAATTTCTCAAGGTCACAAATCGATTTCAACCTCGCATATCTTTTTCCCATAGCCTTTGAACTTTAACACATAGCTCAGTTGATCTGTCAAATAGGAACTCTGTATATATTGAAACAATCATGCATATTTTTGGCCAAACAATCAACCATAATACAAATAACATCTCCTTTATTGGTGATAATGACAACCCCAATACGAAGTCTATAGTGATTTTATCTCTTTATCACACTCATACCATCACTGACTGTATTAGATCTGAATACACTTGATCTTTGGATTTAACCTGTTGATAAATCAAAATCTGAACGCAGAATCAGAAATATTGGGTTTCATACCCGTACACCAAAACATTTACTTCATATAACTGTGCACTTTGTTACTCTTAGAAGAACAGATAAGCTACTACTGAGCCTCATATAGAAACTTCAAAAATTTAGAATCGAAAGTTGTTTCACACTGTACCCGTTTAGCTTGCAATTTGTTAACACATTTTTGAGTTTTTCAAACTCGCAAAGAAAATATCACTTTAGCTTTTTATTTAGCTAACAACAGACCATCATCAAATAAGATCAATTGAGTAATCACTCGCACAAAAATAAAAAAAAGATCTTTCTATTCGACATCTGTTACTATATCTACTTTCTCAGAGATTAATCGATAACTGCTTGGAGTCTTTCAATATCTCAAATCATTGACACTGTCTTAATTCCAGATCTTTTTCGGTAACATTAGATACTTTAACCCATTAGGATTCAGGAAGCATATGACATTTTCTGTCGAACACATGATATCATCGAATTCACAACACAGACATAAAAATGGCCATCTTTAAAAGTTCTCTTTTATTGTGACTTTAACCGTCTGGAAGTACAAACTGCTTCTTTACATTATCGTATTAAAGCTTATTCGAATATGTTCAATAGTACATCACTGAAATTCATAAATTCTTTACTCAATTCAAACTGAACTCAGAATTAGAGCTTCGGTTAGTAATTCTTTCCACTGTTTCCAACTTTATTCATATGCAATAAACCATTCAAACTTTCACAAATATGATAACTTTACCAATCAGAACGCTTTAACTCGTAATAACATCGTTCGGTTAGAATAGTCCAATAGGCACATCTCTGTATCAAAATTTCTAGAATATAATTTCTTCATTCAGACTATCCATCCATATACTCGTGAATGCACAAAATTCATTATCATACCTGAGGATACTTTACATACATATAACTCAAATAACATTTCAACCGACCAGCTTGCTCTAACAAAACAACTGAGTTGGTATCAACTATCAAATAATAACATATAAAAATACTCCTTTCTTCATGCTGACAAAACAACTCAAACACACAATCCTTCAAAATTCTCTTAATGAGCTAATCACAAATCTTTTCAACCGTTTTAGCTTGAGGAAACATATATCTTGATTGAATTCACTGACCTTAGTCAAACTCACTTGAGAAGGGAAAACCACCATACAATTTATGCCTGAGCTTCCATCATTTATATCTTTGCCAATGTCAATTCCTTACACGAAAATTAGAGAAATCTAGATACTAGAATTACCACATTCCTGTTATCGAATCCGAAAATACAATCATAATAAACGTTGTTCTTACAAGTCTAAGAACACACTTAAAGGATAAACCATGATTGATAATTTACAAAATAAGAGTGATAGGAAAAATCCAAAATACAAAGATCCAAGATACGATACCATACCAGAAGTCCGAGGACATAACTCATAAGAAAATAATAATAAAGATTCGGATGATTTTCTCAGAGAAACCAGAAGAAAACAATACTTATCTATTCAGGAATTTCATTGTTTTCCGAATATACACATAAGACAAACATCATTCAGTAGAAACAGAAGAATAGCCTCACATAAATTTTTACCATCGTCCTTATTCCAACTTAATAGAATAGAAATCCGAAGAGAATAAAGAAATGCCGGTCATAAACCAACCAGTCCAATAGTGCTTTTGTCTAATATCATAGTTAGCTAATATTCTCACACGATAAGAATTTCATCAGAAAGAGAACGATCATATAAACCCCTGGGGACAACTGAATATATAGAACACCCAAAAGAAGTCATCATAATTTATTCAATCATAACTGTTATACACAGACATCTTTACAACTCAAACATCATTTCTCTAACTAATTTTGTTATCATGAACACCGTAGTATTCCAGTCATTAATGAAAACCATTTCAGAAGAAATTTCAGTAAGCATATCTCTAGACTTCATACCCGATTGAGTCGAACAGTCGAGACTAATTTTCTTCTTTAACCATGACATTACATAATCTATATAATCTTTAAAACAATCTGATATTTCTTCTAAAAATGAGTTCATTTGTTACTCTGTACTCTACTCTATTTGCATTACTAATTATCCCACCATTGAACTCTTTAATCTCATACTTGTGAACTTATTCAACATAATTCTCGTAAATTTTTCGTTACAAAAGCAACACTGGCAAGGGGAGTTGTAAAGCCTCTAACTTGACTCTCATAAATACACACATATGACTCAACATTCATCGTCAATATAATATCATCACAATTACATAGTTCACTCCAAGCAAATTAACATACTAATTTATTTTACAAATGTTTCTGTCATCCACAATTTCAAATAGTAAATTTACTTACTCGAGCCTAATATCAGTACCTAATTAAATTTCAACATTTAACTTCAATTTTACTCATCAACATTTGTCAAATTAGAGAGTGTCTTACAGGTCTAAGTACATCGTTTACTTGATGCCATAGTCCAACTATGGTCTTACACGAAGTCTAACATCGATGCCATGCCCCAGACATGGTCTTATACGAAATCACATATCGATGCCGTATCCCAGACACGGTCTTACACGAAATCTCATACCGAAGTCATATCCTAGATATAATCTTACATGGGATCTCGTATCGATGCCATGTCCCAGACATGGTCTTACACGTATCACAATGCCTTAGCCCAGCTATGGTGTTACATGTCATCACGATGCCATAGCCCAGCTATGGTCTTACACGCTATTACGATGCCATAGCCCAGCTATGGTCTTACACGTACTCACATGTATTGCCATGGTCCAACCATGATTTTATCCATCAATTCATCATCGAAAGATCGTACTCATTTCCTGCGTTCTGCTCAATTTGATTTTTCAACTCAATTTCATATTATCATATTATTTATGATTCCATATCAAAACCATAAAACATAACATTATAATACCTTTAAGTTAGCAATCTAAACATAGTGAACATAAATACACATTCCGTCAACTTGAGTAACTTAGCCTATCATATTCACTTAATCAAATAGGTTGGACACATAACATCATACAAATACCAACACACATGGATAAACTTATCACAGCATAAACTTTCATTCCATTCCACGTTTCCACATTTCTCAACTTATAGTTATCTCGTTTCGTATATTAACACATACATATCATGAACTTCTATTCATACCTTTCCAAATTTCGACACATCATAGGCACATTTCAATCATCTCAATATCATTTTCAACATTATAAAAAAATAGCTCGGTTGGAAGTCATCTCTATCTTAACAAAACAATTTCATTAGAGCCGAGAGATATCACACTATCATGAGTAGAAATATGACATGTATAGCTAGACTCACATACGCTAGGTTAGTCCGAGAATCGACTAAACCATAGCTCTGATACCAATAAATGTAACACTTTTTACCCGTAACCGAAGCCGGAACAAGGTTCGAGACATTATCGGACTTATGTCATAACATTTAAACACTTTCAAGTCATAAATCTTGCATATGATTTAAAAATTTTAGAAACTTAGAAAATTTTCATCTCTGCAGGGGTCACACGCCCGTGTACCAAGGCCATGTGTCACACATGGTCGAGCCACACGCCCGTATGCTCGGCCGTGTAGAGTGAAAATAGGCTTGGTTAAAGCCACATTTCTCACCCTCCACAAACATACATAAACACCACACTTCATGCCATTTCAATACACACATAGGCAATCACAACATGTCAAATTCATATACAAATCAAGCCCTTATATCACAATCCAAATCACTACTCAAAACTCAACCTTAAACATATCCAAATCAACATATCATTATCAATAATTTTACCTATCTTCCTTATGCATTTTTCTCAATCTTTCATCACCTAAATCATGCTTTTTAAACATATCAATTCATCATTTATACTTCATACTAAGATATGCCAGCACAAAAGCATTATATATGCATCACATATATCATTTATCAAACACATACTTTAAGCCAACTTAAATGGCCAGTACACATCAACATTTACAAACCAAATCACATGGTTAAAATCACCACTTAAATCATATCATCTTAACACTAGCCTATACATGCCATATATCCAAACCCCAAAGTTTACAAATACAGTAAGTTAATAACCGGATAGTGTGATGCGATCTCCATTGACTTCTAACCTGAGCAAACATTCGAGGCGCTACAAAATATAGAAAAATAACACAAAGTAAGCTTCACAACTTAGTAAGTTTGTAATTCAAAGAAATAAAGATTATAACTTCAATTTATAAGCATAATCCATTTAAGTCAATCCAACATGTCTTGGCCTTAGCCTAAACAACATTAGCTTTTAAATTATAAACATCGCATGAACTAGCAAATTATCATAAAACATTATGGCACAAGTTTACATTACTTATGTGTATTCACATATCAAGCATATGGCTAAATATCTATAAATCATCCAAAACTCATTATTTTCCATGCTTTCAATAGCAATTCAAATCTAAGAATTTGCCAATCTTTACCCTTTTCTCATAACCGTTGAGCCACAATTTAAATGAATAAAATGAAGCATATCGCAATTCATTTTGACCCAAAAGTCTAACACGTAATCATCAACCAAATTTATTATTCAATCACTATTAAAGTGATATAACATAATATAATACCAAACCATTAATCACATTATTATTACATATTCATTTCCACAATGATTATGAACTCGCAATTTTAATGGATTCAATACTCAATTGAATTTTTGTACATAACTGTACCATCTCGTACCAATTTTCATACATACCTGTACCATCTCGTACCAATCTCATACTCAATCACATTTTTCATTTACATATTGAACTATATGGAGTAATATTGGTTACTCGGGAATCTCGCACACCAAGTGCCAATACGTAGCCGAAGCTAAATCAATCACACACACTAAGTGCCAATGTATAGCCGAAACTATCTTGATCTCGCACACTAAGTGCCAATGCATAGCCGAAGCTATCCTGATCTCGCACACTAAGTGCCAATGCATAGCCGAAGCAATCTCAACTATTTCCGTACAATTATACTCATCAACCATTCAATATAAAGCATTAAAACTCAATTATAATAATGCTTATTAACATACGAACTTACCTGGCTAAGTTGTAGAGATACCAAAGTTTAGGGGCATTTTGGTAATTTTTCCATTTTTCTTGATTTTCCACCCGATCGTGATCTAAATTAATAATTTCGTTCAATACATTAATTTAGATAGTAAAACACTTCATTTCATACAATTTGGTCATTTTTGAAATTTTTACAAAATTACCCCTAAAGTTTTACTTTTATTCAATTTAGTCCTTGAGCCTAAAACATGCAAATTAACCATTTTTAACACAAAACCAAGCTAGCCGAATATTCATAAATTAACCATTTTTAACACAAAACCAAGCTAGCTAAATATTCATAGTATCCAACACAGCCCATTTATGCAACAATTTCACATTAAGTCCTTGTACTTTTATCACTTTGACAAATTAGTCCCAAATCGAAAAATTCATCAAAATCACTTATCAAATTACTTTTAAATATAAATCAACATTCCAAATTCATCATCTAACATAAAAAATCACAATATTCATCAATGAAAACTTTCAAAATCTTTAACAATTTTGAAATCGGAGATATGGGCTAGCTAGAATACGAAGCAACGATCTCAAAAACATAAAAATTATTAAAAACCAAACACAAAACATACCTAAATCAATTCATGCAAGTGCCGAAACTAAGGAAGCTTCAATGGCTTTCTTTTTCTCCTCAATATTTGGCCAAGAGATAAATTAGTATGGCCATTTTATGTTTTGTTTTTATTTATTACATTTTAATATACCATTTACCTTTTTATCCTTTATAATAATACATAATTTCATATATGCCAAACCACCAATCTCCACTATCATAAAATAATGGTTTAATTAATAAATAAAGACTTCTACTTTAGTATAACATAGCAAATAAACACTTAAATAATTAGAATGCAACTTTTGCATTTTATGCGATTTAGTCTTTTTTACTTAATTAACTATCGAAACTATAAAATTTTTCAACGAAACTTTAATACCATCTTATTGCCACTCCGTAATGATTTATAAAAATATTTATGACTCGGTTTATAGAAACGACATCCCGATGCCTCATTTTCTAAACCCATTTGACCTTAGGGTCATACCACTTGAACTTAATAAATCGCTTATAAAACAAAAATCACAATATCAAAAATCTTTTTAAAATCACAATTAACTCATAAATATTAAATATAATATTTACAAACCTACTCATCGAATTTGGTGGCCCCGAAACCACTGTTCCGATTAACCCTAAAAACGGGTTATTACATTAGAACCCTACATCAATAATTAATTAGGTAAAACAATTGGATCTAGGAAAAAAGGAACTCGTGTAGTTAAAAAAAGTAATTGGAAATACCGGTTTAGGTTTAGTAAATTTATTTAGTTTAGTATTATTATCATCTTGCTTCTTGATTAACACTATTAATTCATGACTTGAGTAGATTAGTAATTATTTTTGGTAATTGGCTTAATAGTAGTTTTTCCCAAACTACAATCCCTTGGGTATGATCCTCGGAATACTTACCAAGTGTTTTATTGTAAACAAACTATATTACAACCTAACCTGTATACTTGCGGACACTGCCTCAAAGCCATATATTTAGTTGCAATATTCACACTCTGGATGTAAGTATGTCAAGAGGCAGTCACAAAACATAGACATGGACATCATCATAGACTACTTAACTGAAAGGAAAGGAGAATGGGAATACTAGTTAGGAACTGATTTTCCAATATCATTTTCACATATTAGACTTATAACACCCCTTACCCGTATTCGATGCCGGAATAGGGTACGAGGCATTACTGAACTTATACACAAGAAATCATGTAGAATCGAGACATAAATTTCTACTCAAATTTAAAACTTTTCAAAAACATTTGTATCGTCCCTTAAACAAGCCTACGAGGCCCAAAACATACATTGGGAGTGGTTCGAGACTAAACCGAGATCTTTCAAAAATTTTACAACACTTAGAAAATTTTCATAACAATAGGGGTCACACGCCCATGTGGGTAGACCATGCGGTCACACACGCCCGTGTGGCTTGAGACATGCCTGTGTCATCAGCTCGTATAACTCTTTGTTTATGACGTTATGTACTAAATGAGGTCACACGGCCAAGGCACACGCCCGTGTGCTTAGGCAATGTGGACAATTAAATTCTATAATTTTTTTTCACAAAATAGGTGTAGACTTCACATGGCTAGGGCATACGCCCATGTCCAAAGGTCGTATCCCTCACGCGGCCGACACACACGGGTGTGTCTCGAACCCGTGTACTCAATACTGATCATTCTTTTATTAAAATTAAGGTGCAGGGGACACAAGGGCAGACCGTGTGTCACACACGGCCTAGACACACACCCATGTGGACAATTTTGAGGCTATTTTCTATGCCATTTGCCACCCTTATATACTCAAACACATACATAACTTCAAAGGCACTTAACATGGCATAATTGAGTACTTAGACACAATCAAACAAGTCATGATCATGACAATATCGTATCAACTAGTACATACACAAGACATCACACATTGCCAAGCCCAAGCCTACAAATCCTCATGCATTAAGAGTTATAGGTTTGATTCCATTTTACACATTGGGACCTCAGCTATCATCGTACTAACACCTATCAATTAAATCAACAATCATTCATAAGCAATAACATATTCCATCATATACTCAATCACAAACCACATTTCATAGGCATAGGCATGTCCATGCATGTATGAATAGGCTTACAACCAAATAATCAATATAAGCCATATCTCATGGACATATACAAAATGAATCATCAAATCATTATTAGCCAACACATTTGGACAAATTAATATTACACGTAAACAAAAAGACCAAGTCCCCTACACATGCCATACACAAAATGTGAAATCATGAATACCCAAAAGATTAATTTGATAGTTTGAATCGAGCTTCGACGTCCTTCGATTCTCGAGCTAGCTTGACGATACTATAAGAAAATGGAAAGGAAGAGGAGTAAGTATAAAGCTTAGTAAGTTCACATGTAATAATAAACAATATTAAGCAACATTTCGCATGAATACCATACAATTTAACTTAACATAAATCACATATTTATCATCGTAGTTTCACAAGCATAACTTTATCATTCTTAATCTTACCAAAAGCTCATCACTTAACAAGCTCATTCTTATGAGTTTTTCATACATACCTATACCAACTCGTGACTTAACATACTCTTTCTTGTTTTTGACATACCCGTTGAACACTTGGAATACTAAACGGATACAGGGAAGGTCTTTGCACACAAGTGCCACATATGTAGCCAAAGCTACCTCATATTTCATATCACATAAAGGCTCACTCTCGAGCTAATCATGGGTCTGCTTACACAAGCTGACGGTGAAGACATAGCTACATGGGCTGCTCATACAAGCTGACAGGTATTCGCAACACATGTCAGAATACCTAGCCACCGGTAGGACGTACATGACCAGCACCCGGATCACATAATCATATATATCCCATGGGGTCCTAGTGACATGTCACTCGTATCTTATTCTATTCTTAAGGTTCAAACAAGATTTTCTTTCTCTTATCGAAACTTGTCGAATGTTTTCATCGAATCAATTATACAATTCATACAATATTAATGCATTAAAAATATGACCATAATATTGCATTATTTACACATGAACTTAACTCAGTACAAAATATAGCTAACTAATTCGATTTAGTCCACAACCTTGTTCTTTCCCCGGTTTAGGTACGAGCTTCATTTTTCTTGATCTATAATAACAAATTTAGCTTATTTAATTACCACATTGTTCAGATCAGTCCAAAAACCATATTTTGGCAAAATTACAATTTTGCCCCTAAATTTTCACATATTTACAAATTAGTCCTTAGACTCGTAGAATGAAATGAATTCAATTTCTTTGTTACTCAAGCTTAGCCAACCCACACACATGCTCATATCAGCCCACATTTTTCGTCAAATAAGATTTTTACTACATATTTTACAACTTTTACAAATATGTCCTTTTTAGGTGTTTTCATGAAAAATCACTTAGTAAAAGTTGTTTATCACACATCAAACTTTCATAATCTACCATGAAACATAAACATACATGCATGTCACACATGGGTCGAACCCTAGACATCAACCCTAGCTCAAATAAATGGTAGAAATGGCTAAATCAGTTGATAACAACTTCAAAAATGTAAAGAACATTAAAAACGGGGCTAGGATGCACTTACTATCAAGCTTGAAAGTGACAAAACCCTAGCTATGGAGTCCCTTATGAAATTCGGCTGAGGGTTGAAGAATATGGACATTTTGGCTTTGTTTTCCCTTTTTATTCTTTTATTTACCAAATGACCAAAATGCCCTTTTTACTAAACTTTGAAATTTTACCTATTCATGTCCATTTTTGTCCATAAAAATAGAAATTGGTCAAATTGCTATTTAAGGACCTCTAATTAATAATCCATAACTATTTCATGCTTAAAGCTTCTAGAATCACATATTTTGCAACTTTTGCAATTTAGTCCTAAAAATCAAATTGGACACTCTATCAACAAAATTTCTTAATGAGACTTTCATACAATCATGCAAACATATCATAGACCTCAACACATTCATAAAATAATTATTTCTACTTCAGATTTGTGGTCTACAAACCACTATTCTAACTAGGCCCAAAATCGAGATGTTACAAGACTAGCCCTTTCAACCAAGATATGATTACAATTTATTTGCACTCTGATACATCCTATGATAAACGTGTTTAACATCAATAATTTTGTAGCCATTATTCTTTATGCCATATTATAGAAGGAAAAAGACTTGTATTCGAACATGGATATACCGAAGCATGATCTGTTGCGTTCATAATTAGAAAGTAGGGCTACTGTTACAACATCTTGTGCCAGCCTTATGTAAACATGCGAAGGTTTCTATGGGCAGGTCAATATTATTTTTGCAGCCATCAAAGAATCTCATGAGAGAGTTCAGTGCAAGATAATTTGTAAAGCTTCAGAAATGAAAAAAGGATTTTGAAGCCTAACAAAGTCCAGACGAAGGTAACATTCTTGATTCAGAATGGATAATTTGATGGATGCAAGAGAGATGACTGATTTACGAGGATTATGCATGGAGACGCGCCCTGCGAATGTCGTAGGTCCCATCCTTTATATACAACTCGAGACCAGGCAATGGAAAAATTGATGAGGATGACCCAGAAGAGGAGGAAGATCTCGAAGAAGAAGAGGACGAGGCATCAAAACAAGACTCCTACTAAATTTGAATTTTTTTTATTTTGGTGATTGTAATTTTAAAACTTCGATGATTTTTCTTATTTTTTCTTTAGCTAGATTTTTTATTATTTTAAAAAAAAGCCTTGCTTATTTTTGTTTAAAAACTCCACACTTTGGAAGACGCTACATTTTGGAGCTGAAAAGCAAGGAGAAGGTAACTTGGCAAACATTATTGTAACACTCTTAACCTGTATCCATCATCAGATTAGGGTTACGGAGCATTACCATACAATTGAAACATTTAAACTTAATTTCATTCAATAACATAAACAAATCATAAACCAATCATACACATACATACCGTCCCTAAATTGAGCCCTCAAGACTTAAAAATACCTTAAAAATGATTTAGGACCAATTGGAAGTCATTTGAAAAGTCAAGGAAAAAGTCACAAAAATTTTGGAAATAGGGGTCACAACCATGTAACCTTTGAACTAGGGACATGTGACTGTGTCTCAACCCATGTCCTCACCCGTGTACCTTTCTGAGTAGGGTCATAAAATAGTGTCACATGCCCGTTTGTCAGGCCATGTGCTAGGCCGTGTCACTCACCAACTTGCATACAAAGGAACTCCTAGATGACACATTGCCGTGTGCCACACACGGCTGAGTCACACACTCATGTCTCAGGCCGTGTGGTCCTAAAATTTATCTAGAATTAAACCATTTCAATACCATATCATGCTTAACTTCTCAAACCATTCATGCACACATAAAAGGGACCTAAACATTACCAAAACATACACTTAAATGACATTTCCAAAGTCCTAATATAATTAACCAATATGCCATTCAAAGGCACCTCAAATGCACACAACAAAACTTACTTAAACATGTAAATTTTACCATATTTCAATCATCAAATTCTAGTTCAAAGCTTACCAAAACATGCCACAAACTTGACCATTACCATACCATTTCAAATATACCATAGGGGTCATTCAAAACATGCATCATAAGTTAACCAAAATGACACAATTTAACATGGCATCAAATGTAACACCTCAAACTCAGCCTAGACGCTATGGCCAAATCTGGCGGTGTCACATTGGAGTGCTTTTCAAAAACTTGCTCTTGCTGATGAAAACCCGTTTGGAAATTTTAAGCCTCTTTGTTAGAACTCAAATCATTCTAGCTATTCGTTACTCATTTTAAGTTGTCATTACTTTTAAAACTCTGTTTGTTGTGGATGCATTTCAAAAGTGTTGCGAAAACGTAATGTTTTGAAAATAGTTATCGTTTTGGAAAAACTGCGTTCTACTCTTAACAGATATAAATCATAATAAACAAAAATCCCAAATTAAAAGTTGGAAAATTATAGAGGCCTTATTACATAATTTAAAACCCCAAAACAAAGTCTAATAGCAAATAAACGCCAAATAATAAAAAATAGGAGCAGTAGTGTGGCCATCTCCGAGTCCCTCACAGCACCAAATCGCCTAAAGCAGGGAATTATCTGTACAGTAAAAAATAAAGTGTGAGTTTACGAAAACTTAGTATGTAATCCCTTATCAGTCGATCGGTTTACAGCATACAGTAACAACCTGGGCCTGAGCCTTACTAAAAAATAGTACAGAGTGGGCCTTAGCCCAATACAGTAACAATACAGTAGAATAATGCAACCCATCCCAATCCAGCCAACACACTACTCCGTACCACCAACACACCATGTGGGGACAAAGTCGACCCACCCAGCCAACACACCAATATCGCAGCACAGTTGTCAGTAATAATATCGCAACAAAGTTGCCAATAACAGTAACGTAGCAAAGCTGCCAGTATCAGTATATGTGGCCAAGCCACCAGTAACAGTATATGTGGCAAGGCCACCAGTACAGTACATTTCCTCCATAATAGTATCCCAACCCCATGCAAAATGTCATGTCATAAATCATACAAGTATGCAGAATGTCATGCTCAGTACAGATAAATCATAGCACAAATCAGTCATTTACTCTCGAGGGGTAAAATAATCATTTTACCCTATAAGGGTATTTTGGTCATTTTACCTACCTTGGGGTCTAAGTACTCTTCTTGACCTATCAGAAGGTAGACAGTTGCCTCGAGTGACTCATGTAACCTTAACGATCTTAACAGTGTAAATGGGCCCAAGGCCCATTATACGACCCAAGTAGGCCCACATGCCCGTGTGGCCTATTGAGCCCAAAAATTACCACGGCCATGTGAACTATACAGCCCAGTCTAGTATTAGCCACGTACCGCTAATTTTATTCGTGAGGAGCCCACGAGCCCATTGGGCCCACACGGCCCATTTCGGCCCATCGAGTCCCAAAATAGCCTAAGCCCATGAGAACACCCATGGTGGCCTCTACAGTCTTATGCTCACGATTCATGGGCTCGGTTTACCACATGTGCGTTCACACACCCATGTGGCCAAAAGGCCATTCTTTTGGCTTTTCGGCTTTTGTTGTTCTACAGTCTATTCAATGTGTGAATACACACCTGCTTACGAAATCGAGTGAACCGCTCACGAGCCCAAAGCCTTGATTGATAATAATACAGCCTATTACCCTAAGATTGTTGGCTAGAACCAAACGGACGCTCCTTGCCGATTAGCTACATAACAGCAGATCCTGTTAGATAGGATTGATCACAGATGTGGCTTAGATCCATAACATCGACTTACAATCTACAGGGATATTCGGCCTAACCCAATAGTAAGGTAGTGTTCTTACCTTATTCGATTAATAAGAAGAAGGGTAAGTTGTTTCAAGGCCACTGCACTACTCTATTCCTCGAGGGACCTGACAACCCAATGAGCCACATATCATGGGGAAAAGATCATCATTCAGCAATCAAGAACAGAAAGGAGGGATTCCATTTAAAGTAAAGGATGAGAAAGAACAGATTGAATGAAAAGAGCCAATATGAACACTTACCGTTCTAGTCAGGAACTCTTGCCGAAAAAGAACTAATAGACCAACAGCAACGTATTGAAGCAATCAATCAAGAATAGGGAGAGAAAAGAAGGTCGAGTACAATCGATATTCCAAATCAAAAAGGAATAAAAGAGGGAAGAAAAGAATGGGGAAAGAACAACCGGCTTACCTCACCAAGAAGAGAAAAAAAATGAAGGAATAGATGATACCGAAATAAAAGAGTATATTCGGCCAAAAGAGATAAAAATAAAGCAAAGCAGAAGCCGAAAACCATAGTCCTAAATAGTAATCGGTATATTAGCAGAAGACAACCAAAGGTGTTAACAAAACCGAAAAAGAAGAGAAGAACAGAAAAACCCCGAACCCTAAAATACGCATAGCCCCTATAGTTTTCCCAAAGCTGAATTTCCTCAAAGCTAGAGACCAAATTCGGCACACACTTCCTTTCCCACTCAAACTCCTTAATTTTTTCCAAATATTTCTCCCTTTTTCCCTCCACAATCCTCTCTATGAAATCCTCCTTGATTTTCTCCATGACCCATTCAAATTCCAACCTGCAGAGTTCTAGTCAGACTCCACTTCTCATGCAACAAAAAAGTAAAATAAATACTCCTTTGTGCACAGAGTGACTCGAACTCCCAAACTCCCTAGAAGCACAACACGCTACTACCACTACACCACAAATCTCTTTGTATCATATATTACCTATTTTAATTAAAGAAGCCTACTATCTAGAACCAAAGGCCTTATTCACTTAAAATTAAAATTTTTGCTAAAGCCCAAGTTTGAACCCAGGTTTGAACCCAAGACTTCTCCAAAACTTCACATGACACTTAACCACTGAAGCACGCATGCATTTGTGCCATTTTCTTGCAGAACTAAATACTTACGTGAAGTCTCCTAGCTGTTCCTATGCTCAAGCTTATTCCTTCTAGGCCCAAATTTGGGGCGTTACATCAAATGGTACCAACCAAGTGAACTTCTACAGCTTATACATGCCAAATCACCAACTAAACATTCAACAAAATGTCATTACAATTAATCCTATACATGCCCTTATAACCTTAGCCAAAACATTAAAAAACTATCGATATTTATGTTGGATAGTGTGATAGATCTCCAGCGATCTCTCAAATCGATCGAGCTTCCTATAATCTATAAAACATAGGAAATAAACTACGTAAGGAATTAATGCTTAGTAAGCTCATATAACTTAAACACAACTTACCATTTCATTTGCATAATGTAAATAGGATAAGTGCAATACCAAATAAAACCATAAGCCTGGCATAATGCCTATACAACATTATCAAATTCACAAGTTAGTACATTTGTACATGGTTCAAATGAATTCATCCATAACAAGTAATTTACACATGTATTCAAATCATTTAGATCACCATTCCTTTTCATAAGTTCATGATACATTCCATTTGAACACTTACCATTTCATATCCTTTTTATACCCATTGAACCAACTCAGGAAAGCTCACACGAAGTGTGCCTTTACATAACCGTAACCTTTCCTTTACATCATTGCTCACATGAGCTGTGAAATGGGCCTACTCACATAAGCTGTGGGTCGGAATGTATGCTACACGATGTTGCTCACACAAGCTGTGGAGAATCCACAACAAATGCAGGACCTCAGTCATCGATAAGACATTCAAGACCAGCACCCGAAACATGAAATCCCTAATGACATGTCATTCGTATCTTACGAATTCCTAAGGTTCAACCGGGACTCGATAACCGTCATAGCATTGATCTGTTTGTACATAATTCAATTCACATTATAAATAACATAATAACATAAAATTTAAATAGCATTAATACGATAACTGTTCATACGAACTTACCTCGACAACTACCTCAATCTAGGTCTGCACGTGTTTTATCTTTATCTAAATAGATAATTATATTCAATTAATTACTTCAATTAACCTTAAACATTCAATTCAATCCACATTTCATAATTATGCAAAATTACCAATTTGCCCATAACATTTTAACTTTTTTCACAATTTAGTTCTTAAGCTTATAACATAAAATCTAACCATTTTAATCTAAATCCATGTTAATCAAACATGCAAGGGACCTTGAAAAAACTCATATTTACCATCATTACACAATAAAACCCTAGAACTCATACCTTGAACGAATTAGTCCCTAATTCTAAATTTCATAAAAAATCACTTTACTTTCTTGTTTATTTTTCAATAAATATCCATAATCTATCATTTAACATTAAAGACAATTTAATAACATCCATGGTATAACCCTCAACCTTTAACAATTTTACAAATTGACCCATGGGCTAGCTAGATTAAGCTAAAATAATCTCAAAAACATAAAAATCATTAAAAACAGGACAAAACTACATACCATGCAAGTGAAATGTTTGTTGAACCCTAGCTATTCCTCCATTGAAGAATCAGTTAAGAAGAAACAAATGGGAGGAAGATGATGATTTTAGCCTATTTGTTTTTAACTTTATTTACCATTTTACCAATTTACCTTTTAAAAATAATTAAAATTTCAAAAAAAAAAAAAAACCTTGTCCATAACTATCCACTAATTCATTAAATGGTAAAATTACCATTTAAGTTCTTTAGTTTAAGATTCCGTAGCCATTTAACCCTTTAAACTAATAGAACTCAACTTTTACCCTTTTTATGATTTAGTCCTTTTTATGATTTAGTCCTTTTTACTTAATTAACCATGCAAACATCAAACTTTCTTAATGAAATTTTAGTACGACCTTCATAAAATCCCGTAAACATTAAAATAATAAAATAATAATTTACTCGTCGTATTTATGGTCCTGAAACTACTATTTCAGTATCACTGAAAACGAGCTGTTACAATTGTGGAGTTGTTATGCAAAAAGGTAGTCTCTTCCCTTAATTATTTTTAGTGCACATTAGAGACAATGTGCCAAATAAAGTGTGTTGGGGTGACAGAGAAATTTTTAAATTTTTTATTATTTTTGTTTAATTTTAGTAATTTTTAGTTGAATTTTTGTGTGTGTGCTTTGTTTGTGCTCGAGCTTGAAGAAATAAAAGTGATTGGTTAGGAGCATGTAAACAGGATTATGTGTATAAATTTAAATTTAGTTCAATAATAATTAATTCTAGGTTGTTTAATTTTAGACTAACTAGTTCAATTTATTACACTGTGAATAGGTTAAAGTGTGTTAAGCATACCACATGATAAATGTATACACAAAAAGCATGAATGTTGATTGAATAATAGGTTGTGAGAATTAATAAACTTGTTTAATTGAATCCATGTATTGTAATATCTAGGGATGACCTAAGGCTTTTTTTTGTACACACTAGAGCTAAAAATCCGAACGAATGCATGAATTCCCTAGTACCTTATTTTGAGCATAAATCCATTTTCTTGATGAACCATGAATGAAACCATGAGCTGAATGAGTAATCTCTTAATCCTTTTTTTTTCTTGGTCCCGGCACGAACTTAAACGTCAAATTGAGGGTTAAGTAGATACATAACGAAGGTTTCAAAATAAAGAAAAATATTATTGAGAGTGAAAACTAAGGAACGATTTAGTATAATAAATATAAGATTCTTGAAAGCTTTTGCCTTAATGAAAAATATATCAATTGAAGAAAAGCTTTCTAAAGATGAAGATCCAAGCGAGAAAATCTGAAATGAATAAAAATAGAGTGAGTAGAAAAAAAAGAAAAAAATATACTCATTCTTGCACAAAAGACTCGCAAGATAATTGTACTTATGAATACTATATTGTACCTTAGAAAATGAAGAGAAAAGGAAGGTGAGGGAAGTGAATATAAGGTGGTGAGCCTAATTGGGACATTAGGGGTGTATTGGGAACAATATATTGTGCCAAACTATTTTTCTGCTTAACTCATTTCATCGAGTCTGTTCTCGAAGTCCAAACCAACCTAAGCCACAAAACGTTACAAGCTAAAAAGTCCTATGTGACCTAAGTGATACACTGCATGGATGAAAATTGAACTGATGATCGAAAATTCGTACTACTTATATTTCTTTGAGTATAAATGTATATTTGTGTACTTGTTTTGGTGGATAACTATTCTTGACATTCTTTGATTTGTTTGCTTTGTAGTTTACTGAACTAACTACTCTAACATTAAAAATCAAGAGTTAGTTACATATCACACTAGAATTACAGTTTAGCCATATCATCTTGTTTATATTGCTTTGATCCAATCTTGTGTATGAAGCATGTTCAAGTACTTTATTTCTACTGTGTGTTTTCTTTACTTTTTTCTTGTTTGGTTGAGGACAAGAAACGAGTTAAGTGTGGGGGTATTTGACTTACCACAATTTGTAGTGGCAAATTAGTTGGCTTTTGGCACATAACGAGCTTGTTTTTAAGCCATTTTACATTGTTTTTATGCATTTTTAGTTTTATTAGCTTATATTTATTTTCTTACAAAATAAACATTTTTACACAATAATTTTTTGTTAGTTGACCTATTGGGCCAATACGGGACTTAGGTAGTTTTAATGAGCTTAATTGACCTCACAGGATACCTATTTTTAGGCCTAGAAACATCAAGAATAACAACCGGGTCGCAACACATTAGAACGAGCTCCAAACTTGAAGTTCGAAGTTGTATGTCACGACACGCATAACCTGTGTTGCTACACAACTGTGACGAGGGCTAGTTGTTTTCGTACACGCAATCCATATTCATTAGATTTTAGGCTTGAATTTGACCTAAATAGGGTAACTAATGATGCCTAGAAATAGCAAGGCTTAGGCTGAGGTATGTGAGGCGATTTAAAATGTCATTCTTAGGGTTTTAGTTAGCAGATTTAGTTTTAATTAGGTTTTATTTTATTTTCTAAACAATTTTGTTTTTTTTATTTTAGTATTTTTATTTCACTTCTCTCTTGTTAACATCGATATCTCTCTAGCTGGTAAAGGAATTGCAAAATTGAGCACATCAGCTCATCAAATGAATCAATTTCTATCTCTATATCATTTTAGTTTAATTTGTGTGTTTTGCATTATTAAATTAATTCTTGGGAAATGACATATAGATTCATGAGAAACTAATTTCTTTAGAAAGATTAACAAGCGAATGTGAGAGCAATTAACAGAAGAACGAGGGTTCGCCGTTGAATTAGTTGGCTTAAATTATGCATGCTTAAACCCTAGGATTTATGATCATAGGAAGTAATTTAGATAGATAGGTCGAATGGATAAGTCTACCGAGCACCTCATAATTTATCCTGGTTTAAATTGCGAGGTTGAGAGATAAGTGGTTTTTATCGATTAATTAATTAGTTAAAGGTCGAGAGGTAATAATTGGTTAGTTATTAACTAATTCATTCAAACCCAAGTTCTGAAGTTAATTACAAACACTGAAGCTAGTTAATCTTCTGTCTGTTATTTAAGATTTCATTGTTTGTCAATTTCTTTTTAGTAATTTTATTTTATTTTATGACTTTAGTTGTTATTATTCATTATCGTAATATAATTTTCAATGAGTACTATTTAGACCTGTTATTGTAGAAGATAATTTTAGATTTAATCCATCCTTCTACGATCCTCGGAGTACTTCCTGCACCCCATTGTACAATACTATATTTTAATTTGACCCCTATACTTATGGATATCCATTGCTTTATTTTATATCTTTTTGCTACAGTATTTCTAGTCCAAACGTTCGCAAGTTTGGCGATGAACCTTTTGACTCCAACTATGTAATGGAAAATATCCATGAAGGAATCTGTGGGCATCACTCAAGGGGAAGTGCTCTTGCACAAAAAATCTTACGGTAGGGTTATTATTGACCTTCAATGTAAAAATATGCAGCAGAGCGTGTCGCCAAATGTTAGTCCTGCTGGAAATTCTCCAATTCCTCAACAGCTAGCAGAAGCTCTTTAAAGCATCTCCAGCCCCTAGCCCTTTTACACTTGAGGAATCAACATAGTTGGCCCATTCCCACTCGTTATGGCATAAAAGAAGAAGCTTTAGCCACCATATTTGAGAAGTACATGTAGATTTTTGTATGGGAAACCATTATATGTCAGTATAGGATCCCACAGTTTATAATTGTAGATAACGGAACCTAATTGCAAGAGAAGTTTGAGGACTTTTATGGGAATGTCCACATTTCCTTAATCCATAGTTTAGTCAAGACTCCATGGACAAATGGTAAAGATGAATCCACCAACAAGAAAATCCTCCAAGGCCTAAAGAAAAAAAATAGATGGGACCAAGAGCAGATGATTAGAGGAACTCCCTCTAACCTTATGGTCTATTTGAACAACATCACACTATGGAACTAGGGAAACTACTTTCAACCTTTTGTTTGGGATTGAAGCAGTGATACCTACAGAAATCGATCTCAACATCCATCATCTGTTGCACTACACTTCTCAAGGCAATGAAGTTACTTTCTATGTAAGAACCTGGATTTTCTAGACGAAACCAGAAATTAGGCAGCCCTTGGCTTAGCAATCAGAGCTCAGTAGGTGGCCAAATATTATAACTCCAAGGTTCATAGACGAGAGTTTTTAGTGGGAGATTTAGTTTTCAACCTCATGAGAAGAACCATATCACAAAGTTGTTTTCGTTGGATTTGGATCATACCGACTAGATTGGATTGACAAAATAGTTGTGCCATGGACTTGGAATGCTTGCAATCTACGCAAATTTTATAGATAAATGAAAAGTATGTATCTTCAAATTTATTAGTTACTCTCATTACTTTCCTTATTCACAAATTTTGTATAGCATGAGTAAATAATAAAATACCGTAACTTCTCATCTATAAAATGTTTTTGAATCAAACATCATGCATTATAAAGCATCCAAATTCCTCTCGTAAGCCTTCCCTTATGTGTGGAAGCAGGACTTCTCGTAAGCCTTCCCCCATGAGTGAAAACAGAACCCTCTCCTAAGCCTTCCTTCATGTGTTAGGATTAGGGCCTCCTGTAAGCCTCCCCCATACGTTGGGAGCAAGCACCTTCCGTAAGCCATCCTTTATGTATGGAAACAGGACCTCTCATAAACCTCCCCTTTGATCTGCTGTAATTCGGTGTAGCATATTAAATTAATTTCCACACTTTATGAGCTTGAAGACAAGCATTTTTATTAAGTTTTAATTATGTTAAGTTTTCATTAAGTTAATAAAATGTGCAAATTGTGTCTTTCATTGACCATAGGGGCCGAATGAGGCCTAAGGGTGAGCTAGTGACCTTTGTAAGTGCGCAGGAGACCATTAAAAGGCGTAATAAACCGACACTGGTCACTATGTCGTAACATAAAATGCTTGATGTCGCAACATAAGGAGCAGAATGGAGAAATCATGAAACTACCTTCGATGTCACAACATACCCCTGAAGATATCCCAATAGGAGTACACTGACTGCTATGTCACAACACAAGACCTGGTGCGTTGCGACATCGACCCTAAACGAGAAATAAACACGAAATAGGGGCATTTTGGTCTGCACAATCAAACTTAAAGCTCGAGAATGTCAATTGACCTTAGGGATAAGGATGACGACCACTTGAAATCAATAAATAGGCTCCTTTGTCACATGATATAGACACCATTCACTTAGCCTAGAATTAGTCTTTTGATTTTAGTTTAGTTTTATCTTTTCTTAGGTTAGATTTATTTTCATTCATTCTTGTGCTATCTTAAGAGATTAGTATTTTGGAGATAATAAAACCTTGTGGATTTGCAATCAATCTTAATACAATCAGGCTCTTTCATAAACTTTATATTGTCAATTTATTTAACATGTTTTCTCTTTATATCGATTCTATATTATCTACGGAAACCATGAGTAACTAATCCCTCTATGGGGGATTTGTACCACCCCTAACCCGTATTCATCGCCAGACTAGGTTTAAAAAGCATTACCAAACCATTCATAACATATCACAAACATATTACATACATAGCTTACACATTATCAAATCATAGTCAATCATATTTACAATGTCCCTTAAATAGGTCTACGAGACCTTAAACATGCTTAGAAGGGGCTCGGGATTAAACCGATAACAAAAAAAAAACTTTGGGAAACATAGAAAATTTTCAAAGATATAAGGGTCACACGCCCGTGTGAACAGGCCGTGTGTCTCATATGGCTACCAGACACACCCATGTCACAGGCCATGTGAAAACAGGGCATACATACTAACTTGCGCCACACGGCCGAGGACATGCCCGTGTGCTATGGCGATAGGAAAATTAGGAAGGTTACTGACTTGGGTCACACGGCCGATCACACACCCATGTGCCAGCTTGTATGCCACACACGACCAATAGACACACTCGTATATTTAGGCCGTGTCAAAACTGTAGGGTATACTAACTTTAAATCGTAGGGTACCCTAGGGGACACACGGCCGTGTAACATGACCGTGTGTCGCACACGGCTGAGGCACACGCCCGTGTCTCTGCCTGTGTGGACAAAAATAGGCCAATTATAAGGCCAACATGCCACCCAAAAAGGGTCATCTCTACAAGCAATTCATGACCAACTAGGAACCAAAACCATACCCAAACATGCATAATTCAATCCACAATGTCACCAATCAATTTCATACTCAATTTCATATCAAAGCATACCATTTTAACTACCAAATCATACCAAGATGGCTATTCACCCAAGACTATATATATACATCAATTATAACATTTTTCCATCACATAGTCTATACCAAAACCAATTCCATAGTCTCAATCATTTTCATACCATATCACATGACAAGAAATACACAATACATATCATGACATCACTAGCCTATACATGCCATATATTAATATTTACAACTTCAAAAGTACCAAAATAACATTTGATAGTGTGACGATGATCCTTGACGATCCCCGAGCTCACGGTAGCTTTGATAATCTATAAAGCAATGAAAAACACACACAAAGTAAGCTTTCTAAAGCTTAGTAAGTTATAAGCAAATAAATTATCAAATGAACATTAGCATGATAATTTCAACATGGCCGAATATGAACAATCTCATGTACATAATGATCACACCTTTAACATGCATAGTTCATATCATTATTTCAAGTATTATACTTACCTTATTTTCATGAACATTTAACTTCACACGTACCTGAACCATTTAGCTCGATTTCACATTTGATATTAACTCAACATTACCCGTTGAACCATTCAGAATTAATAAGGATACTCGGATAGCTCGAAAAGCTCATACAATGCCAACGTCCCAGACGAGGTCTTACATGTAATCAATTATCGATGCCACTATCCTAGACAGGGTCTTACACGAAATCATATACGATGCCAATGTCCTAGACATGGTCTTACACGTAAATCTCAAATCGATGCCAACGTCCCAGATGTGGTCTTACATGAAATCACATACCGAAATCCTATGTCATGACATATGTATCCTAACTATTCCTATGGTTCGTACGGGACTTTCAGATGTTGTAATTCAATCGTTTCAAGCTCTTAGTTACTTTTCCCATATTTATATCAACTCGACATACACATATATAGTTACTAAAATTCAATTCGGCACAATTAAATACATTTTCATATGAATTTAACAACAATTATTTACTTATGAACTTACCTCGTATGGAGACAAACGGACCAGAATGGCTATTCGACAACTTTTGATTTCCCCCGATCCAAATTCTATTGCCTCTTTTCTTGGTCTAAATTATTATAAATTAACTTATTTAATCACATATGTACTCAAATTTATCCAAAAACACATAAAAGGGCAATTTGCACTTTAGCCCCCAACATTTTACATTTTTTACAATTTTGTCCCTATTTCATAAAACACAAAATATTCAAAATTTCACCACACCTAAGCTTGGCCGAATTTCACTAAGGTCCCTAGCAGCCCATTTATTTCATTTATTTTACATTTTGACTCCTCAATTTACAAAATTCACACTTTAATCCTAAATAGGCATTTTTACTAAAAATCACTTAATTAAACATGACAATCTAACAACATATATTTATTTTTCATCATCAAACACAAAAACCATCAAGCTATCAACAATGGAAAATCTCAAATTCATCATCAATTCCAAAAATTAAAGCATGGGTTAGCTAAAACATGAAGCAACGATCCCAAAAACGTAGAAATTATCAAAAACCGAGCAAAAATCACATACCAATTTGCTAAAGCAATTGTCGAACCCTAAAACTCAATAATGGATTCTTCTTCCTTTAAATTTCGGTGAGAAAGATGATAATTCCCACTAATTTTTATCATTTGTTTTATTTAATTAGTCATTAATATATAAATTACTATAATAACCCTTAATTTAACATTATAACACACTTAATGGATTACTATATTTGTCCATCCTATTAGCTAAAGGTCAAATAACCACATAAGGACTTATACATTTAAATTTCTTAACAAATAAGGCACTTTAACAAGTAGAATGCAACTTTTACATTTTACGCGATTAAGTCGTTTTTCTCAAATTGAGCTATTAAACGATAATATTAGCTCACGAAATTTTCACACATACAAATTCACATGCTGTAAACACCAAAAATAATATTAAAATATTTTTCTGACTTAAATTTGTGGTCCTAAAACCACTGTTCCGACTAGGGTCTAAACTAGGCTGTTGCAACTCTCCTTCCTTGGGGATTTTCATCCCCAAAATCTTACCAATAATAGGTTTGGGTAAAGTTCTCTCATAGCATCCTCGGGCTCCCATGTAGCTTCTTTAATCCCGTGTCGATGCCATAAGACTTTCACTAAAGAGATTTTCTTATTTCTTAATTCTTTGACCTCGCGATCCAAAATTCGGATCGGTTCCTCTTCATATGTCATATTGAACTTAATTTCAATCTCAAATGGAGAAATCACACGTGAAGGATTAAATTGATAACGTCGAAGCATGGATACATGAAATACATTATGAAAATACATTATGAATCTTTTCTAGCTCAGATGGCAACAACAATCTGTAAGCAACCGGCCTAATACGCTCAAAAATCTTATACGGCCCAATAAATCTCGGACTCAATTTGCCTTTACGACCGAATCAGAGTATTTTCTTCCACGGTGATACTTTAAAAAACACTTTGTCTCCAATCTAAAACTCAATATCTTTCCGTTTCAAGTCTACATATGATTTCTGATGCTCTGACGCTGCTTTCAGACTACCGCGAACCACTTTCACTTTCTGTTCAGTTTCTTTGATCAAATTGACCCCATGTATCTTATTCTCACTGAGTTCAGCCTAATAAAAGGTGTTCGACATTTGCGACAGTACAAAGATTTGTAAGGTGCCATTTTTATACTTGATTGAAAGCTATTATTATACGCAAATTCAATCAATGGCAAGTATCGTTCCCACGTACCTTCAAACTCAAGAATGCAACATCTCAACATATCCTCGAGTATCTGAATAATCCACTCGGATTGACCATCTGTTTGTAGATGAAAAGTAGTACTAAAATGTAGCCTCGTACCTAATGCATCTTGTAGCTTCTTCCAAAATCACGATGTAAATCTCGGATCTCTATCTAAAACAATAGAAATAGGTACTTAGTGCAATCTCATAACCTCGGAGATATACAACTCAGCAAGCTTATTGAGTGAATAACTGCATGCATCAAATAAAATGGGTAGATTTAGTTAGTCTATCAACCACTACCCAAACCACATCTTTCTTACTCAGTGAAGAGGCAAACTCGAAACAAAATCCATCGTAATTCTATCCCATTTCCACTCAGGAATCATAATTGATTGTAGTAACCCAGAAGGTACTTGATGCTCAACTTTGACTTGCTAACAGATTAAACACTTCAAAATGAATTCAGAGATATTGCGTTTCATACCAGGCCACCAATAAAACTATTTCAGATCATTGTACATTTTCATACTTCCCGGATGAACCAATAACTGACTACTGTGAGCTTTATTTAAAATCATTTGAATCAAATCTGAATTTTTTAGAACACAAATTCGATCTCTGAACCTCAAACAACCCTCAACATCAATTTGAAAGTCTAAATCAGTATTTGTAATGCCCCAAATCGTAAATATTTATTTATGTATGTTGTGTCACGTAATTGCATGCTTGCTTCAGTGGTTAAGTGTCCTGGGAAGTGTTTGAGAAATCCTGAGTTCAAGCCTTGGCTTATGCAAAAAAAATTGTTCTTACTTGAATAAGCCCTGTCTCTAGTCAGTAGGTTTCTTATATAAATAAGCGTATTTTATGACAAAAGAGCCTGCTGGTCTAGGGGGCAAGTGACGTGTTATCTATGCCAGAGAACTGGGGTTCAAATCCTTGAATGTGCAAAGGGATTAAAATTTTGCAGAGCTGGACGACTAGAATTTGTGTCCCATTAAAAGTGTGAGTAGTGGGAAGGTTGGAGTGATTCTAGGAGGAGGTATGGGAGGTGGATAGAGGAGTGATCAGTTTGAATGATTGTAGAGAGATTTGGAGAGAAAATCATGGGGAGTTGGGGCGGAGAGAAGGTGTTGTACCGAAATTGGATTGTAGGCACACAAGATTTCAGCTGAGTTTAGCTACTCTTTCTCAAGTATCGATTTCTGTCTGCTCTTGGGGTTTTCTTTTGCTTGGTGGCCGATTGTGTTGGGGTTTCTTTAGGGTAACTAGCGATTTGCCTACTTTGATTTTGGGCAATCGTTTCTACTATTGTTTTCTCCCTTTGGTCGAACTCTCTTTTTTTCCCTCTTTCTCAACTGTGCTCTCTTTGGACTGATTTCTTCTTGCTCTCTTACCCTCTCTTCATCTTAGCTATTGTAGCTGAATACCCTATTTTCCTCCTTCTATTCTTTTGGTTGCTAGCTCTTGGTTTAGGCCAATTCCCTTCTCCTTTTCTCTCCCAATCAGTTGTTGTTCCTTGGCCGAATACCTTGTCTTCTTTCTCTCTCACCACTCTTTCCTCTTTGCTACTAGTGGCTAAGCCGAATACTTCCCTTCTACTTTTTTGGTTTTGGACTATTGCGTTTCGACCAATATGGGTACGTGGTAATTCTTTCTCCCTTTCTCTCTTTTGGTCACACTAATAGCTTCATCTAACATCTTCTTGTGTTGCCATTTCCTGATAAAGGTACAAATGTTCCATTTTACCTCTATTATTTTGTGTACTTCTGGCTCTTGTATGGGTGAAGGTCGATTATTCTTCCCTTTTAATCTGGGCGTTGCATTTTTGGTAAGTGATTGTTCATATAGTTCAAACTGTTCATTTGTTTGATGGTTGATAAGGGTTAATTGGAGTGCAGGAAACCCCTAAGGTCTAGCGATTATTCTCTTGCAATGGACTAAGTGGGCAAGCCACTATCGACTGATCTATTAAGTGATAGGTAATCTTTTTAGATAGGTATTGATGGGGGTTCCTGATAATTTGATTAGTATGTGTTTAACCGAATCTTGTGAATGAATATAGGTCGGAGTACTCGTGGGCTATTCGCATGTTCGTGAACAAGGTGTGTAAACACTGCCTAATCGTAAATCGACTAGAGCCGGCAATCGTGACTATTAACGCTACACGTACGTACCCTCGCTCTTGTAGTAAACCGAATGTATAAACCAGGCATTTGATCGTAGAGGCCACCATGAGCGATTTAATGGGCTTAGGTCATTTTGGGCCACGTTGGGCCAAATGGGCCGTGTAGGCCCCACATGGGTAAACCACACGGACGTATGGAAAATATTAGGCCAGGCTGTGTATTCCACATGACCAAGGGCATTTTTGGGCTTGAGGGCCACATGGGCATGTGGGCCCACATGGGCCCGCATAATAGGCCTTGAGCCCATTTTCACTATTTGACTTTTAAGGTTACACAGGTCACCTAAGACGACTGTGGACCTATTGTTGGGTCGGTAAGCATACCTAGACCCCAAAATTGATAAATGATTGTATTTCCCTTATGAAATGTATGACTTTGTTGAGCATGTCATTTTATATATGTTGCATACATGCATGATATTATGGTACGTTGCATGGGGATGGGTTATTATGATTGGAGGAAGTGTATTGTACCGGCAGTTCTACTGCAATTTCTGTTTAGTGCCGCAATCGGTGGTATTTTTGGTATGTAGGGATGGGTGGGTTGATTTTATCCCCACATGGTGTGTAGGGCTAAACGGAGTGGTGTGTAGAGGCTGGTTGGGTAGGATTCTTGATTGCATCTCTGCATCGTGGATCACATCGAATTGGGCTAAAGCCCACATTGATACTGATAGTGTAATGGGCTAAGGCCCTAACTGAAATTGAATCATATCGAAATGGGCTTAGGCCTGCATCAAATTGCCTCATCAGATGATCGATCGTTGCTAAGGGATTACACACTGAGTTTTCATAAACTCACCCTTTTGTTATTCTACGTAGGTAACCCTTAGGTGGATTGGTGTTGCGAGGGACTTGAAGGTGGCTACACAACCGCATTTGCTTCCATTTTTAATTTTTAATTTTATGAGTGATTTAATTTGGGTATTTGGTTTGTAATCTTTAAGTTTTTATTTTAATTTGGGATTTATTTACCTTGATTCATATCTGTTAGTATTAGGCCGTGAATTTTCAAAAAGATAAATGCTTTTCAAAACACCATGTTTACGCAACATATTTTAAAAGCTTCCGTAACAAACATTATTTTAAAGTGTAATAACAATCTAATATGATTAACACTTTGCTAAAATGACTTGAGTTTTAACAATGGACAAGATATCCTAAATTTTCATTAAGATCACAAAGAAGTTTTATATAGATTAGATTGTTTCAACGAAATTATGTTTTTCAAAAAACACTCTAATGTGACATTGCAGATTCAGCCATAACGTTTAGGCCGAGTCTGGGGTGTTACAGTATTCAAATCACATTGAGCCCGTTTTGCTAACAATTCATTATCAACTTTCTGATCTTCGCAAATATAGTGCATAAATAATGGTCTCGCTTTCAACTCTGCTACAATCGAGCCGTCATCAAATAAAGCTGAATGCGTATTCATCGCACGAAGAGCAAACAAAGATTTTCGACTTAAAGCATCAGCAACAACATTGGCCTTTCCCAGATGGTAGTCAATCACTAACTCGTAATCTTTTAATAACTCTAACCATCTTCGTTGTCGTAGATTCAGATCTTTCTGAGTCATCAAATATTTTAAGCTTTTGTGATCGGAATAAACGTGACATTTTCACTAAACAGATAGTGGCACCAAATCTTCAACGCAAAACACAATAGTCGCCAATTCCACATCGTGTCGATAGTTCTTTTCATGCGCTTTAATCGCCTAGAGGCATAAGCTATGACTTTGCCTTCTTGCATCAAAACACAACCTGCACTCATTCAAAGATGCATCGCTATAAATGACAAATTCTTTACCGACTGGGTTGAACTAGCACCAAAACTTCTGGTCAACAAAACTTTCAACCGATTAAAGCTTTTCCGCACTTTTCTATCCACTCAAATTTAACATCTTTTGAAGTAGTCTCGCCATCGTGGTTGCAATCATAGAGAAACCTTTACTTAATCATTTGTAACAACTAGCGAGTCAGTAAAAATTCAAACTTTGGATACATTTCTGAGGCTTCCGGCCTAGTATAGTTGAAATCTTGCTCGGATAAACCCGAATACCTAATGCTGATACGATATGCCCCAGAAAACTAACTTCTCATAAACAAAACTCACATTTACTGAACTTCACATACAATTGCTTATCACGCAAAGTCTGTAGCACTACTCTCAGACGTTCATCTATAAACACAACTACAAATCGATCCAAATATGGTCTGAAGATCCGATTCATTAGATCCATAAAAGCAGCAGGTGCGTTTGTTAGTCTGAAAGGCATAACCAAAAACTCATAATGTCCGTACCTCATTCAGAAAGAAGTTTTTAGTAAATCAGAGTCTTTCACTCGTAGCTGATAGTAACCCGATCTCAAATCAATCTTTGAAAATACTTTAATCCCTTTCAACTAATCGAACAAATCATCTATACGTGGCAGAGGATATTTATTCTTTATGGTCACTTTATTGAGTTGTCGATAGTTGATGCACATTCATAGTTCCGTCTTTATTTTTCACAAACAAAAATGGTGCACCGAGGGAGAAAAACTCGATCATGTGAAACCTCTATCTGTCAATTCTTGCAATTGAGCTTTCAATTCTTTTAATTCAGTCGGTGCCATTCTGTACGAAGCTATTGATATCGGAGTCATCCTCGGCACTAACTCAATACCAAACTCTATCTCTCGGGTTGGCATGAAACTCTCTAGCCCCAAATTTTATAATTTTATCAACCGGCTACTTATTTAATCTCATTGGATCAATAACTTGAGGTATCACGGTGTGTCCGAGAAGGGTTAGCGGGGTGAAGGTTGTGGAGCAGCCTGGATTATTTCTAATATATTGAGTGAACCACTCATTCATCATCTAAAAGAAAGCTTGCTTAGCCTCTCCCTCATGGCTACTCATAATCAGCCTAGAATCAGCCAGCGCTTTCCCTTGAGTAGGAGCGGGCGCATTACTTTCCACGTCATCAGCTACAGCTGGATCGGGATCCATTTGCTATATAATAAACAAATTTTAACTGTCGGGAATCATCATACTATCGCAGCTTATATATATAGCATATATAGCTAGACTCTCACATGCTACGTTAGTCCTAGAATCGACTAAACCATAGCTCTGATACTAATTTAATGTACCACACCTAACCTGTATCCGTAACCAGACTACAGTTAAGAAGCATTACCGAACCATTCATAACATATTACAAACATATTACATATATAGCTTACACATTATCAAATCACATTCAATCATATTTACAATGTCCCTTAAATAGGTCTACGAGACCTTAAACATGCTTAGAAGGGGTTCAGCACTAAACTGATAACAAAAAAAAACTTTAAGAAACATAGAAAATTTTCAAAGATATAAGGGTCACACGCCCGTGTGAACAGGCCGTGTGTCTCACACGACTACCAAACTCTCCCGTGTCATAGGCCGTGTGAAAATAGGACATACATACTGACTTGCACCACAAGGCCGAGGACACGCCCGTGTGCTATGGCCGTGGAAAAATTAGGGAGGTTACTGACTTGGGTCACACGGCCAACCACATGCCCATGTGCCAGCCCTTGTGCCACACATGACCAATAGACACGCCCGTGTGTCTAGGCCGTGTCAAAACCATAGGGTATACTAACTTTAAATCGTAGGGTACTCAAGGGGACACACGACCGTGTAACTGACTGTGTGTCACACACGGCTGAGACACACGCCCGTGTCTCTGCCTATCCCCAAAAAGGGTCGTCTCTACAAGCATCAACCAAAGCATAATTCATGACCAAATAGCAACCAAAACCATACCCAAACATGCCTAATTCAATCCACAATATCACCAATCAATTTCATACTCATTTCATATCAAAGCATACCATTTTAACTACCAAATCATACCAAGATGGCCATTCACCCAAGACTATATATATAGATCAATTATAACATTTTGCCATCACATGGTCTATTCCAAAACCAATTCCATAGTCTCAATCATATTCATACCGTATCACATGGCAAGAAATACACATAACTCATATCATGACATCACTAGCCTGTACATGCCATATATTAATATTTACAACTTCAAAAGTACCAAAATAATGTTCGATAGTGTGACGATGATCCTTGACGATCCCCGAGCTCAAGGTAGCTTCGATAATCTATAAAATAATGAAAAAAAAACACAAAGTAATCTTTCTAAAGCTTAGTAAGTTATAAGCAAATAAATTATCAAATGAACATTAGCATGATTATTTCAACATGGTCGAATATGAACAATCTCATGTACATAATGATTAGTCCTTTAACATGCATAGTTCATGTCATCATGTCAAGTACTATACTTACCTTATGTTCATGAACATTTAACTTCACACGTACTTGAACCATTTAGCTCGATTTCACATTCTATCTTAACTCAACATTTCCCGTTGAACCATTCGGGATCAATAAGGATACTCGGATAGCTTGAAAAGCTCATACAATGCCAACGTTCCAGACGAGGTCTTACATGTAATCAAATATCGATGCCACTGTCTCAGACAGGGTCTTACATGAAATCATATACGATGCCAATGTCCTAGACATGGTCTTACATGTAAATCTTAAATCGATGCCTACGTACCAGATGTGGTCTTACACGAAATCACATACTGGAATCCTATGTCATGACAGATGTATCCTAACTATTCCTATGGTTCGTACGGGACTTTCAAACGTTGTAATTCCTATGGCTAGTGAATCTAACACTCAGATAAACATGGAACTCATCATTCTCACAATTGTGAGATCTTTCGATCAAGCAGGAACACTGGAGCTGCATAACACAGACCCACCAACAGAGACGATGACCTTCATGCTCAACTCAGTGGAAGCATGTCTATTGATTCAAGAATTCACAAAGAAAAATACAGAGAAACCAATAATCTTAGATGATAAGCCTGAATTGACTATTCTCTACATGTCTTTAGTCCTAAACCAAACACCCCAGCAATTCAATGAACTAGGAATTTTTTGGATGTTTAACAATATGGGGACTATGTATATATACAGGACTTATAATCGTCTAACCAACCTCATTCAAACAGGACAATTGATGAACATAGGCGTTGAGCTACTAGAGCCATTTAAATATCCAATTCTCAAAAAAACCATTTAGGAGAATTATTTGCAAACAAATGTATGAATTTGAAAGGCATCAAAGATAGAGTCTAAGCAAAGATAGTGCAACATTTTTTTCGCCAATCTCTTTACCAATCATATCGAGCTCACTCTAAAAAGCCAGTCCCGATTGATGAGATAAACAGAAATACAATGAGTGATGAATATGAACCACAATTCTCAACCTTCTTACGAATCAAGAATGTCAAGAAAATATTCAAGTGGTACGAGTATGTGATCTTACAAATAATCAATAGTTATGATTTATGAAGGAGTTGTCAATGGTTAAAGCAGGCCAAAAAGGCAAGTTTAGGGGAAAAGACAACCGTAGATGAGTAGAATGACATGATGGTTGTTAGACAAATATAGATAGAAGTAATTTTCAAGGAGTACCTTGGTGTATATTGAATGAGCTGACGGATGAGTCCGGTAGTAAGACATAACATTTTTTATGTAAAAATTCTTACTAATTGTACAAATTGTATTTTTTGTTAACCAATTTATTACAGGTAGGATTAATATGCGCTTGAAGCACTCTAAAGATAGGAAAATTTGGGAAAACAATGTCAAAGTTGTGACACAAACATTTCGTATCGCAACACCGTGGGCAGTAACAAAGAATTTCAAAAATCAACTTGATGTTGCAATATCATTGACATGTGTCACGACATAAAAGACAATTTCCAAGTTTTTTTAAAACTGCAAGATGTGTCACGACACCGAACCCCGATGTTGTGACATGGGCACTGTTAGGGATGTCGTGACACGTAACCCTTGTGTCGCGACATTGTTGTAATTTTTCTGTGGTCAACCCGACCCAACTGCAACCCAAAGATTTTAACCCTTAAAATATCTAAATTTTAACCCTAAAACCAATAGTTTTAAGCTTAAAAACATCCTTTTAAGTTAACTTAACATAGTTTTAACACCCAAATCTTATTAAACCTTTTAAAACCCCAATTTCCAAAACCCTTTTTCAACATTAGGAGTAATTAGGAGTAATTGTCAACAATCGATCAAATAAGAATCGATACAAGTTCAAGGAGATTGAGTTAAGTTTTCTAAACTCTATTTATCGCTCCATTGATTATGCTTATCTATTTCTTGATTAAAAATTTGATGAAAAAAATGCCTCCACGAAAGAGCAAGAGAGTTTTGGTCCAAGAAACACTTGACGTTTTAGACCCCATTAGATTTCATCATTTAAATGTACAAAAGTACTTTCTTGAGTCATAGGGGAGACTGTTCATTCAGGAATGAGGGTTCGAACCTTCTATGGTCCACTAGAAAGAAATTTAGACTTTAGTTCGAAATCACCACTGGGGACGATTCTGTATCATTCCCAAAAAGAATGTTGTTATCCCTCTAGTTCACGAATTCTATGCCTCTCTTAAGCATCAGATAGTTTGAGATGGCACTGGAGTGTATGTGACTGTTATTACAGTCCAAGAGGTAGACGACCCCTTATTCCCTAGTAATATTTGTAGGGGTAGATGGAACTATAGGTCAGATTTGGAAATGTTGACTAATTTCAATCAGGTGATTATGTTCCATGTTTCCAAAATGTGGATGCAATTCATAGGAACCTGAATTGTACCCGCACCTAGGCCATGTTTGGTTCAATGTAATGGCTATGCCATCACAATTCTATTCAATGGGCCCACCACAATTAGTCGTTTGGTTGAGTGGAATACCTTATTACGGGTGTATTCCATTATAGACTTATGTAGGGAATATGGAGCATTTTTATTCCCTCTCCTCCCCACCGAATGGCTCATTCGTTGTTTAGAAAATCAATTTTACCAATTTTACCCTCCTCAATTTCTCATCTAAAAAATGCTCAGACTCAACCCGACCGATAACCACTCCCTTCCTTCCTTCAACTTCAGTAGAGGGAAAAATAAACAGGCAGCCAAGCAAGTATATGGATGTTTGAGTGATGCTGCGTCTTTCTTCCTACAATCAATGCTTTCATCTTCTCTTTCGTAATCTCTCCTCTTTTGCCTCCAAAACTACCATTTTCATGGCATCCAAACACTTCCTCCCTTCCCTTCTACTGCCTCAAACTCTTTCTCCTAAACACTTTTCCACCCCCTCTAAATGCTTCCTTCCCTCTCTTTCTTCCAAACCCATTCCCAAAAACCATTCTTTCTCGCTCAAAACTAATAGGTTTTCTTCTCTTCCTTATCCCAGTGTTTTTTCTCCCTCTCCAAGCATTTTTTATTTTCTATAAATACAAGGGAAAAAAGGTTGTTGCTTGATTGTTTGCTCTCCTACTGGTGTTGTAAGTTTGACTCTTATTTTCTAGGTTTGTTTAAATTTTTTTCTCTAGATTATGTTTTCTTTAATTATTATTAAAGAATACATTTGAGATGCTTTGTCATGCGAAACCCAAGTTTTGATTTTGGTCATATTTAATTTTATATAAAATCCATGTCTGATTGTAAAATTATGTTAATTACAAAAAAGAATGTTTAATTTAAGTTAAAATTAAATGTAAGGTGTATGCTTTTCAAACATGTGTGAGTGTATGTGTTCAATTTTTGAAGTATAATAGCAACTATTTTTCTTGAATTTCATCATGGTTATCCCAATCTTTTAACTGCAATGTATTATGAAAGATGTTCGATTTCTCAATTTGCTATGAAAACTTGAATTAATTTTGCCTTGTTTGTTGTTTTTCCTTTTATTTTCAGGTAATTACCGCTACCAGAACGAAGAATGGTGATCTTTTCTTGGCTGATGTTAATACCCAATTGAAGTCTAGGAATGTTACAACTAATATCAAAGTGGAGCTCCAATGTAAATACTTCACCTGCTCCTTCTATTGGTTTCTAGTTTTATGTATAAGTTTGAATTCTTGGTCAAAAATTCTCTTTTGCAAGTTAGATACGATGCTCTTTCCTCCATTATATATTTTTCGGCCTTCATCCGTCTTCTATTATAATAAAATTAGTAATCATGTCTTATCCCCTTCATGTTTGAAACTCAAGCTTTAACTAGAAGAATACCTGCTTGATAACATTGTTTAAAACATCATACTACTCGGGACCTGACCTATTTTACTGGAAATGATTTTCAATTGAATAATCTCTTTAGTTGAGTTCGTAGTTCCTTTTTTACTTTCTTATATTCCTTTGTTGTTGATATATATGTTTGCCATCTTTTGTAAGCCTTTTTGAAAATCGTTTATTGTACTAAAGTACATTATGTTTATCGACTATTTACCACCATAATAGTTGATAAACTTGCACCTGGGCTAAAGGCAATCTTTGGCTTTAGAGTCCCTAATTAGATGTCTGGCAAGGTACAAAATCCTGTCTCAGATTTCAATTTGTATCATTTGAAACTTCTTTCTTGTTTTGGTTTTTGTCATGAGAACATGTTACTTAGAATTTTTTTTGAAATGCTGTTGGACATGTTTTTTTTTTCACTTTTGTGTATACTAGATTGAACTTCAGTATTTGCATGAGTGTGCTAGGATAAGCTCAAGCATTGGATTGATTGCCAACCCAATAGTTAACTTCTCGTGTATGCTTGGAACAAATGTTCTTACACTAGGTACCGATATCTCATTCAACACAAACTCGGGAATTTCTCCAAACGCAATGCGGATTAAGCTTCATTAATGCAGATCGATTACTTCTTTGGCTCGCAGCATGTGGTTATGTGCTATATACCTATCTATAGCTGAACATTCCAAATGATATAATCTCAAGTTTAATACCTTGTTTGTCAATACATGAATGAAAAGGGTGGTTCAGTTAATGCATCTTACTACCATATTGTGAATCCATCAACCAACAGTGCTGTTGGTGTTGAGGTGACCCATAGCTTCTCTACCAATGTGAACACCATCACCGTGGGTACACAATATGCATTGGATCCATTAACCACAATCAAGGCATGAGGAATAATACCGACAAGGCAAGCGCACTCATCCAAAGCATGAGTGGTGCCCAAATCCCTTTACCATTTCTAGAGAGGTGGATACAAAGTCCATCGATAAGAGCCCTAAGGCTAGACTTGCTTTGGCACTCAAGCCTTGAGAGCTTAAAACAAAAAGAGCTGATTTTGGTAAGAGTATGGTAGACTTAAAAAGATTTTTGAAGTTTTGGTCTCTTGTTGACTTTCATGGTGTTGCCATCTTCCCTTTTATGTCAATGGTTTTTTATTTTAAAGAAGAAAAAAGTGAAAAAAATGTGATAACTATTTTTAGTCATTCCTTGTTTAATTGAGGTGAAGTAACTTAGATTTGCCCCATAATTTTTTTTAGAGGCTCTCTTTGTTTTTCCATGGAATTTGCTAATAAAGGGAAATAAGGTTGTACCTATTCTTTGTTGAGGATAATTTTTACTTGGTATAGAACTTTGTAACAGGTATAGAACTTTGTAACAGGTATAGGCATAAAGTTTAACATTGGATTAGCTTGTAAAACTCGGCCATGGAAAGCTTTCATTACTAGTGGTGAGATTGCTTAAAGGTAGAACTATTATGGAGGCTTTTATATTATGAGTCGGATTGTATTTTGATCTCTAGTTAAGAAATAGACAAATTAGTACATTTATGCTAAAGTAAAGAGCAAATTATTTTTTTTACGGCACAATCTAGAATGACGATATTCCAAAAGAAGATGAATACTCTAAAGAATTTAGTTTAAAAGTGTTTAGTTTGCTATCAAAAAGTACTTTTGATAGATTAAACGTTTACTTTATACGTGATGTTATGATATAAAATATTATTGGCTAAAGTAAACGTGATGTTTAAATTAATTAATATTATATTTTTTTAGTAAGGATATAAAAGAAAATAATTTATTATTGGCTTATTATTAATATTTTGATATATAAAATATAAATTTTAAATATTTTTTAACAATTAATATTAATTATTTTTAAAAACAAAAGGAAGGTTTAAATAGTAAGAATAAAATGTATATATTTTAAACAAATAAAATTAGATTAAAAAAGAGTTAAAGATATGAATTTGTTAATTCAAAAAATATTTTTAAATATTTTAAATTCATTAATAATTAAGCTTTTAGAATGTATTTGTTGTGTGTCAACTATAATGAACATAACTTGAGAAGCAATTGATTCAAATAATAGTGTATTATTTTGAAAGGTAGTAAATAAAATATTTTAAATATTTTCATATAATTTTATATAAAAATTATTAATGAACTCATTGTGATGAACGGGAAAAGAAAGACTTTAACTCTTTGTGAATATTTTGAATATTTTTTTAGATGATGATTATTGTTATTAGATTTTAATAAGATTATTATTAAATATAATTTATTAAAAATAATAAATAATAAATAATTTAATTATATTTTAATATTATTATTATTAAATATACTTTAATAAAAAATAATATATAATTCAATAACATTCTTTTCCCGCTCATTGTCGTAATTCAAAAGACTTTAACTCATTGTCGAATTCAAAAATATTTTAAATATTTTGAAAAGATGGATGTTTCGGCGCCGATCAAGCTGAAAGAACTCATTGTGATGAACGGGAAAAGAAAGACTTCCAAGTTATATGTTTTGCAAGGTTCAACTGTTACTAGTGATACAGATGGTGCTTCCTATTCCTTTTCAGATGATGGTGTTACAAGACTTTGGTATATACGTTTAGGGCATATGATTGAGAACATCATGAAAGAATTGTGCAAAAGAAGACTTCTTGATGGACAAGGCATTAGCAAACTAAAGTTTTGTGAGCATTGCATTTTTGGGAAGCAAAAGAGAGTTCAATTCACCAAAGGAATCCATAACATAAAGGGAACGATGGATTATAATCATTCTAATCTTTGGGGACCATCTAGAGTGCCTTCGAGGTGTGGCGCTAATTATATGCTGACGATTATTAATGGTTTTTTCAAAAAGTTTTGGGCATTCTTCCTGAAGCAGAAAAGTGATGTGCTTTCCACATTTAAGACTTGGAAAAATATGATCGAAAAGTAGATAGAAAAATAGATAAAACACCTTCGCATAGATAATGGCTTGGAATTCTTTTCTGATGAGTTTAATGAATTGTGCAAATTAGAAAAGATCATGAGACACTTGACTGTTCATCATACTCCACAGCAAAACGACGTCGCAGAATGGATGAATAGAGCAACCATGGAAAAGGTTCAATGTATGTTGTCGAATGCTTGTTTACCGAAGTCGTTTTGGGCTGAAGTAGTTTATAATATATTTTTTTGATTAGCAGGTCTCCGTCCATTTTCGTTAGAAAATGACTCCACAAGAAGTATGGTCTGGTAATCCTATTGATTATTCTGATTTGAGGATTTTTGGGTGTCCTTCGTATGCTCATGTTGATAAAGGGAAATTGGAACCTAGATCTATTAAATGTGTTTTTATTGGTTATAAGGCTAGTGTTAAAGGATATAAGTTAGGGTGTCTTGAAAATAGAAAAGTTGTGATTAGCAGAGATGTTATTTTTTTATGAAATCGCTATGCTGCCTAGTTATCTCTTAAAAAGTCTTCCAATAAAGATCATTAAAGTCCAAGCACACATGTGAGGCAAGTGGAGTTACGAATTGATCTAGAATCTACAGTAGAGTCTACTACTCATGTTAGTACAGAAACTTATAGTAGAGTTACTTTTTCACCACAATATTCATTGCAAAGAATAGACCTAGAAGAGAAATTAATCCTCCAAAGAGGTATGTCGAGGCTGATTTAGTTGCTTATGTTTTAAACTTGACTGAAGATATAGATGCAAATCAAGAGTCATCTACTTATTCTAAGGCTGTTAGCTGTGAAGATTCAGGAAAGTGGATGCTTTCCATTCAAGAAGAGATGAAATCGCTCCATAAGAATAGAACATGAGATCTAGTGAAGCAATGTTGAAAAACCTAAAAATTGAAAAACTCAGATATAAAGCAAGGTTGGTTGCAAAAGGTTACAATCAAATTCTAAGTGTAGACTTCACAGATGTGTTTTCTCCAGATATAAAATATAGTTTAATTCGAGCCTTACTTGGTATTGTGGCCATGTATGATTTGGAGCTTGAGCAGTTAGATGTAAAAACATCATTATTACATAGAGAACTTGAGGAAGATATTTACATACAACAACCAAAAGGTTTTATAGTCTCAAAAAAAGGAGGACTATGTTTGCTTATTAAATAAGGTCTCAAAAAAAGGAGGACTATGTTTGCTTATTGAATAAGTCTCTTTATGGCTTGAAACAGTCACCAAGGCAATGGTACAAAAGGTTGATTTTTTTATGACTACTCATGATTTCAAAAGAAGCAACTTTGACAGTTGTGTTTATTTTAAGAAAAACAGTGATGGTTCTTTTGTGTATCTACTCCTATATGTTGATGACATGTTGATAGAAGACAAAGATGAATGAGAGATAAGAAAGCTCAAAGTTCATCTCAATAAAGAATTAGAGATGAAAATTTTGGGAGCAGCAAAGAAGGTACTTGGAATGAAGATTCTGAAAGATAGAAAAACATGTAAATTGTATCTAAGTCAGAAAGGGTACATTGAGAAAGTTATTCGTAGATTCAATATACAGAATGTGAAACCTATTAGTACTCCATTAGCAGCCCACTTCAGACTTGCATCGGCTTTGTTTCCACAATCAGATGATAAGATTGACTACATGCCATGTGTTCCATATACTAGTGCAATGGGATCTCTCATGTATGCTATCGTTTGCTCACGTCCAGATTTATCATATGTAGTTAGTGCAATTAGTAGACATATGGCGAATCTTGGTAAAGAACACTGGAAAGCAGTTCAGTGGATTTTCAGATACATATGAGGTACTATTAATCTTTGCTTACAGTTTGGAAGAGCTAGAGATGGAGTCATTGTGTATGTTGATTCTGATTTTGTTGGAGACATTGATAAAAGAAGATCTCTTACCAGGTACGTCTTTACTACTGGAGGTTGCACAACCAGTTGAAAAGTCACTTTGCAAACTACAGTTGCTTTGTCTACTACTGAAGCCGAGTACATAGCGATTACGGAGGCTTGTTAAAAAGTTAGTTGGGCAAGGAGACTATTTGGTGAACTCAGTAAAGACCTTCAAATCAGTACAATGATTTGTAATAGTCATGTGTAATCTTCCTTATGAAGGATCAAATGTTTCATGAGAGAATAAAGCATATCGTGATATTATTGCTCGTGGTGATATTATTGTGAGCAAAGTTAGTACTCATGATAATCATGTTGATATGATGACTAAGTCATTTCCTATAACCATGCCCAAGCATTGGTGTTCATTGTTGAAGAATACCCTTAAGGGATTTCGTGGAAGATGTAGAGAACTTGTTCATTGAGAATTCATGGTGAAGAACTTGTTCTGTAAGAATTTATGGTGAAGAACTTGTTCGTCGAGAATTCGTGTCAATGTGGAGATTGTTAGAGTTATATGACTCAAATTTTAAGAGATAGCTTACAAGTCAAGTAAAATATATTTTCTTTTTAGAAGATTTAGTATTTATTAGTATAATATATTTAACATTTATTAGCATAATATTTGGTATTGATTAGAATTAGGGTTTTTCAATCTATAAATAGATGTCGTTGAAACTCCTTTTGTATCGTTCGAATTTGACATTAGTAAATTTTTCTTCTCCTTTGCCCGTGGTTTTTCCCCGAAAGAGTTTTCATATAAAATCTGTTTGTTCTATTTTTTCTTTTTTTTTCTTTGCAATATTTCTACATTGCCATTATCGACGTTTAATTTTTAACACAAATCCCAAAATTTCTTTTTTCGAATTTATGTCTACTATTTATATTATTAAATTAAATTTCACATTTTGTACTATTTATATTATTGAATATTTTAATCATGTTGAACCTTTATCAATTTCTGTTAAAATTGAATTATTGAAAATATTATAAAATATTCGTGTTAAAATTTTTTATTGGTATCAATTTTACATTTTATTTTGAAAATAATTTTTTTAAAAATCATATTTTTTAATTTAATATAAATTTTAATTTTAAGATACATAGTAACAAGAATCAAAAGATAATTGAAGCAATTAAGCAAGCAAAGAAGCTAATATGTATATAAAATATTAATAAATAAATTATGAGGGGATAAAAGTTAATAACAAATTTGATTATGCCAGAAAAATTTGATTACAATGGATGACAATGACCATAAAGACTCAAAGCCGTATTTTTAATTTAACTTAAATAAATGTATTCGACTCGATTCGAATTTTATCTCACTCGACTCGATTCGAAAAAATTTAATATCAAATTTATCATTATAAAATATAATTCATCAATTTAATTAACTTTAAATTTTTACAGTTAATTCAATTTGATGAATGCAAATTTAGCTATCAAAAATCGAAAATGATCTGAGGTGGTTCTTACAATATTGATATAATCTAGTATTCTATTTATATAAAGAAATAAAGAAAAGAGAGCAGATTTTCTATTTTAAGAAGCCAAAATCCCGCGAAATTTATTGCAACAGACCCGAGGGAGGAACACAACAAACACCGTCAGCATATTGAATCATGGAAAGTAGCGTTAGGGTTTAATGTCTCTTGATTTGATTTCTTCCTCTTCAACCCTCTTCGTCTTCGTCTTCGTCTTCGTCTTCCTCTCCGATCATGTCTCCTCTCCTTCAAGCCCCCGAAGAGAGCACAGCCCCTAGCCGTTCCGGGAGAAAGCTTGCACGAACTACGATGGGGCTAGAGAGAGACAAAAAGAGACACGGAGATGTTGAAGATCGAAGAGGGGATACGTTGGCGGATGAAATTGGAATCGTCACTACAGCACCCGCACCCAATGGGGTCGATTTGGTTCAGGAAAGCGTTAGCCTCATCGAATATGTTGCCCGCCTTGGAGATTTCAGAAGCACCCAACGACAAGAATGTTACAGCCTCGTCCGGCGGATGAAGAGTTTGTTGCCCTTGTTCGATGAGATTCGCTTCCTCGGTTCCGCCATTCCTCCTAACGGCATTGCTTCTTTGTCAAAGCTCAAGAAAGTTTTTTGTTTGGCCAAGAAACTTTTGAAAACTTGCAATGAGGGTAGCAAGATTTACCTGGTCAGGATACATCCATCCATATACTTTCTAATTTCCAATTTTATTTATCTGATGAATCCATTTTCCTTCAGGCGTTGGAGAGTGAGGCTATGATGGTCAAATTTCACGCTGTTCACGAAAAATTATGCCAGGTTCTGGATGAGTTACCTTTCGATGAAATTGAAGTTTCTGTGGAAGTGAGGAGCAGGTATGAATAGAACTATCATCTCTTACTGATGCCTTCATAGGAACAATTCTTTTAATTAAGATCCTTGTAAAATGTTCATGCCCGCTGTTATTCAGGTTGAGCTAATGGTGACACAATTGAGGCGAGGTAAAAGGCGAAAAGACACACAGGATATGGAACTTGCAGTAGATTTAATGGCGATATCCTCAAAACCGATGAAAGGAACGCTGATATTGCCATAATAGAGAGGCTAGCCAAGAAACTAGATTTGAATACCGTTGAGAACTTGAAGAAAGAAACTATAGCTATAAGCAATGTCGCTAAAGAAAGAGGCCGAACTTCAGAATGTGTAGAGCAAATTGTAGAGATACTCAACAAATTCAAGCAGGTTTTCGGCATGGAAGTAATTGATGTTTTTGAGGATCCTGTCAAGCCTAAACTGTTGTCGAAGTCTCGGTCTTTAGTGATTCCAAGATTTAATTCCTTTGTCCGATCACCCTTGAAGTAATGAGAGATCCGGTTATCATCGCAAGTGGACAGGTAATGAGGATGCTCTGTAATATGACAGAAAACAATAACATCATTTAAGTCATTTACACTTGATTATCTGTCATGTTTTGTTTTCAGACATTTGAAAGAGAAAGCATACAAAAGTGGTTTGATTCCAACCATCGGACCTGCCCGAAGACGAGGGAGAGGTTAGGTCACTTGTCGTTAGCGCCAAATCATGCTCTCAAGAACCTTATCACTCAATGGCGAGAGACGAACAATTATAAGAGCCCCAATACAGAGGGTCTTGCATCCCCGCAAGGCTCATCTGTTAAACAGGAAGAGATCTCATCTCTGGTTGAAGAACTATCTTCATGTCAATTGGAAGTGCAGAGAAGGGCAGCAAAGGATATTCGAATGCTTTCCAAAGAGAACTCCGAGAGCCGAATTTTGTTTGCTGAAAATGGAGCAATCCCAGCATTGGTGCAGTTGTTGAGGTATCCGGATTCCAAGATTCAAGAACATGCCGTGACAGCCATATTGAATTTATCCATTAATGACACTAACAAGAAGCTCATAGCTAATGAACAAGCAATACCAACAATAATAGATGTGTTATAAATGGACGTATGGAGTCGAGAGAGAATTCAGCAGCAGCTTTATTTAGTTTATCGATGCTGGATGAGAACAAAGTAACAATCGCACTCTCAGACGGTATTCCCGCACTGGTACAATTGTTGGAGCAGGGGACAGTTAGAGGCAAAAAAGATGCTGTCACAGCACTGTTCAACCTATGTCTGAACCAAGCCAATAAAGCAAGGGCTATTGATGCAGGCATTGTACCACCTTTACTGCTCTTACTCAAGGACAAGAAACTGAACATGGTTGATGAGGCCCTTTCCATGTTCTTACTACTTGTAACTCATCCACAAGGTAGATATGAGATTGGGCAGCTTTCATTCATTGGAACCCTGGTTGATATCATCAAAAAGGGGACCCCGAAGAACAAGGAGTGTGCAGCCTCGGTTCTTCTGGAGTTGAGTTCCAATAATTCATCTCACATTCTTGCAGCCCTTCAGTTTGGTGTTTATGAGCATTTAGTTGACATCTCCGAAACCGGAACAAATAGAGCACAAAGGAAAGCTAGAGGACTTTTACAGGTTATGAAAACAAGTGACCAACTTCCATGATTCTTCTTCTAAAACTTCACTGTTTTGCTTGTACCTATCCGCTTGCATATTGATCTTCACTTCACTCAGTCTTGGCATAGATTAAATATACTAATTACGATGTCTTTCATCGAATTTTTTATTTTATAAGAATAAAATATAATTGTAGATATTTAATTTCTTTTTTCAAAATAAAACAAAATTACGGCTATATTTTCAAAATGTAAAAGAAATACAACATACATTCCTGTCTATTAGTAAAATGTTAAAAAGAAAGCTCTAATTTCGGACCATTTCAAATCATCGACTTGAAATGTGGTAGTAAAAAGACGGTGATAGTACACATTCACTTGCGGTATAAGTTTGCCAACATGAAAAACCACAATTCATCTGTGTATATCAGTTTTATTGTTGGCAAATTTTTTTATTTTTTATTTGTCATAATTCTTATAGTTATCTAAAAAGCAACAAAAATGTGAGATATGCGAAGAGATGACAAATGAGTAGGCTCGAGTGGGCTTGGATTGGGCTTTTTTAGATTTGAATTTACTTATGCTCGAATATTTTGGGCTCGGATTTTCTTATATTGAAATTTTTCGAGCTTATGATTTCTTAGACTTGGGCCCTTTTGAATATGATTTTTTCAGGCTTGAATCTTTTTAGATTCTGGTCAGTTTGAGTTGGGTGGACAATGACAAATTCAAATAATTTTGAATTTTTTAAGTTATAAATATTTTAATTTTGAGCATAATAATTCATTTTACTTTTATATTTGATAACACAATTCAAATTCGACTTATAGAAAGCACAAATTATATATATAATAGAGATCATGGTAGTTGGTACTGTATTGGTAGGTATGTACCAAGTCGCTCTCAATCGATACCAAGTAATCTAGGTTTTGTTGTGATCAAGATTTTTGTAACAACTCATTTACAAAGTGGTGTTGAAAATAGTGATTTTGGACTACAATTTCGATAAGTGAGTCTATGAATATTATAATTTAATATTTACGAGGACATAAGAGTGTCATTAAAGCTTGGTCGTGAAATTTTGATGTTTGAATAGTTAATTAAGAAAAAAAAGGACTAAATCATAAAAATGTTAAAGTTAATCAATATTGATTTATATGTGCTAAATGAGTTTAAAAACATAATTAGATGGGTTTAATTGGCAATTATGCCATTGTGGTTATAATGGATGGTCATTAGGTGGTTTTTATTAAATTATATGAAAAAATAATGTTAAAAGTAATAATAATAACGGTAAAAACTTAAAATTTTAAGTCATCTTTTCATTTCTTGTTCTTTCCACTGAAACCACCATTATTGGACTTAGAAAGTTCGGCCAAGCTTAAGCCTTTGCATGTAAGTGAATCAAGCTTGTTTTTCTTAAATTTTATGTTTTTAATGTCGATGTAGCTTAATCTAGCTAGCCCATGGATTATTTCATAATATCGTCTAAGTTTTGAAAAGTTACCATTATTGTTGTTAAAGCTTTTTGGGTTGTTAATGGTTGGGTTTTAAGCTTTGTTATAAAATAGACTATTTTGTAAAGTTTAATTTGGTTAGTTTTGAGTTTAGGAGTAAAATGATAATATGTTGAATTTGGCATGAAATTATTATAATTTTAGATGTTTGAGAGCTATAAAGGGATAAGAATGAATCCAGTTTTAAAGTTTATGGCTTAATATGAAAAATATATTTGTTACGGTTTTAAGGACTACGTTGAATAAAGTACAAAACTTTAGGGAAATTGTGAAAAATGATAACTAGTGGTCATATGCATTAAATGAATTACTAGTAGAATCGACTGAGTATGTTGTCAAAGTAATAAACACATTAGGTTAAAGCATCATAGTTGATTTGATATGTAGACAATTCCACTGAAAGTTCAAGGCTATGACTTTCCTATTAATTTGATGTTACGACCTTTTAACGAATTCAATGTTATTCTGGGAATGGACTAATTGATGTTGCATGATGTAGTAATGAATTGCAGACAGAAACAAATTGCTTTGAGATGTCATAGTGGTGAGCTGATTACTATTGAATATGATAGATTCGATTGTGTTACTTAAAGTGATAACGATAATGCCTACAAAGAAACCGACGTAAAAGTCATAAGCATTTTTAGCTTATATTCGATTCTGTGGTATCGTAAATGAAATTTGATCAAGTACAAATAGTTTGTGATTTTATTGATGTATTTTTGAGGAGTTGTCCGGATTGTCGCTGAATCGGGAAGTTGAATTTGCTATAGAGTTAGTACTTGAACCGCCCGATCTCAATCGCTCGCACAAAATGGTTCCAATTGAATTAAAAGAATTAAAAGTATGGTTGCGTAGAATTAATTTGATGAGCTTTTACACTACGAGTGTGTCACCTTAGCACGCCAAGATTATTCATAAAAAGAAAGATGGGACAATGAGGCTATGTTTTGACTACCGGCAGCTGAGCAAAGTCATTATAAAAATAAATATTCATGCTCTCGTGATAGATGATTTATCCAATCGCTTGAAAGAAGCCACCCTATTTTAAAAAATAGACTCCGATTTGGCTATTATCATATGTGAGTTAAAGATGTTAACGTGTCAAAAACTACATTCAGAACATGTTATGGACATCACAAGTTTTTAGTAATGCCTTTTGGATTGACTAATGCTCATGCAACATTTATGGACTTAATGAACCGAGTTTTTTAGCCACATCTTGACAGATTTGTAGTTGTATTCATTGATGATATTCTAATCTATTCCAGAAACGAGTCCGAACATGCTCAACATTTGAAAAATGTATTGTAGACTTTATGTAAAAACCAATTGTACGCAAAGTTTAGTAAATGCGAGTTTTGGCTCAGAGAATTGGATTTCTTGGTCATGTGATTTTAGTGGAAGGCATACGAGTTGATCTGAATAAGGATTTTGCTGTTTTGAATTGGAAGCATCCAAGAAACATTTCTGAGGTATGCAATTTTCTGGTTTAGTTGGATATTATCAATGTTTTGTTAAGAACTTTTCGATAATAGCATCACTGATGACGAACTATTACTGAAAGATGTCAACTTTGTATGGTCAAAAAATGTCAGCAAAGCTTTGAACAATTGAAAACCATGTTGAAAAGGCACCAATGTTAGCTTAGCCTGACTTCTGAAAGAATTTGTTGTTTACAGTGATAGTTCATTGAATGGTTTGGATTTTGTTCTTATGTAGGGCAAAAAAGTTATAACTTACGCTTCTTGACAACTTAAACCACACGAGAGAAATTACTCGACACATGATTTAGAATTGGTCGCGGTTATATTCGCTTTAAAGATTTTTCGAAACTATCTGTATGGCAAGAAAGGTCATGTTTATACTGATCATAAAATTCTAAAGTATTTAGTGGCTCGGAAAGAGTTAATTTGCAGAATCTGAGGTAACTTGAATCGTTGAAAGACTACGATCTAGTAATAGATTATCTTCTGGGTAAAGCTAATGTTTTTGTCCATGCCTTAAGCTAGAAGTCACTTTTTTCATTAAGGTCGATGAATGTCTAGTTGAACATAGAGAGTGAAGGATCTTTACTAGCCGAGTTGAGGGATAAACCCTTGTTCTTTCAAAAATTCAGGAGTTACAAAATGATGATCTGAATTTGTTGGCTAAACGAAAATTAGCCGAGGATAGTCAGGCAACCGATTTCAGTATTGTTATGGATGGTAGCTTATATTTTTGTAACAAATTATGTGTACCTGTTGATTCAGAGTTGAAACAGAATATTCTAAACGAAGCTCTTAATAAAGGTTGCCACACCAAACCCCCTAAATACTCGAATTTAAAGAAAAGACTGAGCCAATTGGATGGAAAATGGAATTTAAGGACTAAAATAAGATATTTAGAAAACTTGAATGGTTGGTTGGGGGATGATTAAATTCCAACTCGATTTAGTTAGATTGGAATCAGCTAGCTTTATAGTGGGAAACATAATAATTAGGATTGAGTGATGACAAAAGTCCTGTGGAGAATGTGCCAATGGTGTATATATATATATACGCATGTGGGATCAGAGTGCTTCTTCAATTCTATTTCCCAAATCTTTCTCTCTAAGCATCGCTCTTCTTCAATTATCCTTAAGAACAATAAAGACGTAGTTGAATAGAGCTCAGTATGTTGTAACCATCGTGGTGGATTTGAGTTTAGAAGTAGGAAGATTAGGAACCGCGCTAGGATGAAGAAGGCTTTGGCATTCGGGCAAGCTAAGTTGTTAAGGATAAGAAAGTGATGTAAGTTTCTATACTCTATTTTTGAAATGATGAATGATCTCTCGTTGATTGTGTATGTTATGAATGGTTAGAATTTTCATGGTATATGAGTGCCTGCCCAAAGATAGTTCAATGTGCATGAAATAGTCACGATTACATGTTTTAATAGATAATGCACTCTATGTTGGTATGTAAGATAAATACATGTATCATATGGTTTAGACAATGGGAAAAATTGATGGGTTAGATTAAGTTAGATTGGGTAAATGAGTGATCTTATTAGATACCGCCATACGATATTATTGAGTGCAAATCATGATGCACTAAGCTCCAGGCCTTACTTGAGGACACTACAAAGTTGTTCGAGCATCAAGGTTAGGAATGGTGAAATGGAAGAATGGACAGAATACAATGTGAGAAGTAAATAGGAAGATCATGGTTAGGCCATGGGTCCGATCGGAGGCTATACGCCAAACATGAGTAAGGCCATAGCTGAAAGATGTTATGGCATCATAAATGAGTAAGACCATAGCTGAAATATATTATGGCATCATAAATGAGTAAGATCTTAGCTGAAAGACGTTATGAAATCATGATAGAAGAATGTAAGACCATTGCTGAAAGACGCTATGACATTTTAACACCCTATACCCGTAACCCACATCGGGCAGAGTACAAGGTATTACCTAACTTGATCTCATGCGTACAACCAAGACTTGGTCCGAATTAAAACCTTTTCAATTCCTACTTTAAACTTCTTATTATGGGCCTACGAGCCCTAATTCAACCGTTGAAAACTATTCGGGATCACTCCGGGTCCTTAAACCATCCTTAATAAATTTGTCTTTAAAATAGGCACACGCCTCAGGTGGAAGGGTAACATGCCCGTGACCATATCGAGATGGTCGCGCAGATGGCTCGTGGTGGCTTACACGGCCTAGGTATTCCTAGACACGCCCGTGTCCCACACCCGTACAATTAATTTCTAATTCACACCCATGTGGGTTTTCACGCCGCCAGACACACGCCCGTGTCAATTGCTTGTGTCCTCACACGCACCACGACACGCCCGTGTTCTAGCCCGTGCGAAGACATGGACATTCTATTTCGACATCAAAGATACTCAAAATGTCACACTCGCCAAGGCACATGCCCGCAGGCCGGGCCGTGTCCTTACATACCGAGACACACGGCTGTGTCTCTGCCCATGTGTTTATTACCATTCACACTGACTTGAAATTTTTATGTGCAGGGGACACATGGCTAGACTACACGCCCATGGGGCAGACCGTGTGTCACACACGGCCTAGACACATGCCCGTGTGCCTACCCATGTTGACAAATTAAGGCTATTTACCAAGCCCCATTGCCACTCTTACTTATGTAGTTCTATATAAATACCAACCAATACTAAATCAAGCATAATTCCTACAATCAAATCAGCCACAATAGACATTCATTCAACCATGATAATGCACCTTTTATAAATTCAAAATGAATGTTAGCCATCATTCACGACTTAATACAAAATGATGGGTTTCCAACCCAAGTCACACATTTGGCCAATTCTCAAAGACACAAAATAATAAAGTCTAAGTCCTATACATGCCATATTCAAAAATATAAATCCAACTATGCCGAATGCTTTCGCTGATAGTGTGATCGATATCTCCGACTTCCTGATCCCTGAGCTAGATAGGCAGATCAGAATGAGATGGAAAGAAAAGGGAGTAAGCATAAAAGCTTAATAAGTTGCATATAAGTAAGTATAAAACAACAAAAATTTATCAATAACCCACATGCTCATAATACCAAGGTAGGTATAAGCATAACTTACTCTGCTACCATCCATACAAGTCATATATTAAACAATGAGCTCATATCTCTACGCACTCAATTAGGTACCGTACTCACTCACAACACGATTATACTTTCCTCATTAACTTAAGAACATAACAATCATCGTTGAACCATTTAGAACACTACCGGATATTCATTAAGCCTCAAACGGTAAGGTGTCGATGCCATATCCCGCATACCGCTTTACACTAGCTCATATCTCAAGTCGATGCCATGTCCTGCACATGGTCTTACACTCGATTATCATCTTGTAGCCGATGCATGTCCCAAACATGTCTTACACTAGCCAACAATAACTCATATGTCATGGCATGAATATCCGATTCATTTCCTAGGTTCAAACGGAACTCTACTATCTCTATTATCATCATACCTTCTCAATTCCAAAATCAAGCAATTCATGCTATATTAATTCAAATACAATTCAACACATACATTAGCAATGTAGTTGTATTATTTACATACAACTTACCTTGGATTACAAAATGTGGTACTAGTCGATTTAGTCAATTTGCTTGGGCTTTTCCGATCTAGGTTTGATTTGGAAATTTTGATCTAAAATAGAAAATGCACACATTTAATCACTAAATAAAATTAAGAAATTAAAATTCACATCTTTGGTAAAATGACCATTTTTCCTTAGCTTTGGCAAATGACCATTTTACCCCTATGCTCTAAAAATTGATTTTTATCGACTTTCTTCGCATTTTAAGCCTATCTAAACTCTTTTTTACTCTTATAGCAAACTCAAAATTCTCTCTATTTCACACATTTATCAATTAATTTACAACTTGTGCAAAATAGTCCCTTTAGGTGTTTTCATGGTAACACCTTTCACAAAAGTTGTCTATAAGACACCCATGACTCATTTTCTTCCATAAAATTAAGAAAACACCCTAAATACTCTCATGGTAAAATCCTAAACTCTTAATCATTTTGCAACATAGATCCCTCATTTGAAAGCTCATGCTTCAAGGGTTTCAAAATGCAAAAATCTTCAACAAAGGGTATGGAAATCACTTACTTGAGAGTGCTCCAAGTTGCTAAAAATTTTAAGCTTTTAAACCCCTTTAATGGCTGATTTTTGTAGAGAAAGAAGATGAAAAGGGATGATATCACCCTTCCTTGATTTATTTCTATTTTAGTCAAAATAAGCCACCTAACTCACCAAATTATAAGAATTTTGTCCCCTGTTTGACTCTATGGCAGCCTATACCCTTTAAAAAGGGTCTAATTTTCCTTTAAAATCCCCCAATTTTGATTCTCTTCTAAAATAACACCTTTAGCTATCAATTTTAAGACTTTGCACTTTATGCGATTTAGTCCTTTTTGCAATTGGGGCTCACAAACGTTAAAATTAGCTCACCAACTTTTTCATGCACCATTATAAACATGTTATGACTCTATTTTAATAATAAAATACTCTTTATGACTTTGAATTTGTGGTCTCGAGACCACTATTCCTACTAGCCCCAAAATCGGGCAATTACAGACATCCTTTGATAGTCCATCGGGACAGGAAACATGAGGTTATGTCGTGTAAGACCATAATCGAAAGATACCATGGAATCGTAGATAGTCCATTGAGACAGAAACATGGGGAAATTTGCTAGAAGGCTGGATAACATCTATCGTGACAATTAGCGTGGGAAGAAAGACTAAGAGATAATAACTCGCTTATGGCATCATGAAGATTTCACAGTAAGGTGAACTCAAGAGTTTATAAGGTGTAAATTATTTGCTCAGTGATGGAGGTTGGCAAGGATCGCCAAATGGAGTGGATTTTAATGCAGATTGAACAAGAGGATGTATTCATCCTAGGATCAGTACTTAAGGGTCTGCAGACATAGGGAAAAATTAAGGGCGATTATGTTCATCGAGGTTATACGGGGCAAAGCCATCCGAGTTGGCAAAGGAAAGAGTCTATCAAGGACTAACCTGGAGCGAATAGTCCACCAAGAAATAAGGTGGATAAGAAATTGAACCCGAGGAAATAAAGGCCTGACAAGCAATGACCGATATTAGGTCTCCCATTCATGGTTGTGGATGAAAGAAATTTAGTTGAGATGCATCCAGGTCTATGAACCTAAAGAATCTCTACTCTGAAGAAAATTGGTTTATACTACAAATGGAAATGAAGTTAGTCAACCAATCAAGGGAAAAAGGAAGGCAAAGGCCTCATCAATATAATCTGCTAAATGTCAGGTGACCGAGTGTCCTTGTGCACGTAAAACAAACAATTTTATAAAACAATTGAGAAGGGGGTTTAAATGCAAGTAAACAATATCAGTTGTAATATTAATAGTTTTGATGAAACACAAAGTATTGCAAGGGGTCAAACCCAAAGGATTTCCAAGTGGGTAAATGTGTTTATCAAGTTAATTACAAGTTAAGGAATTACTAATCTAATTGGGTCGGAAAGTCCAAATAAAATAGTCTATAAACTAAAATTGAACTATTAATTAAACTAACTAAACTAAACTTTCTTCATAATGTTTTAGATAATGTAAATGAGTAAACGATGGTCATTTGATTAGTTGAGTGGTATTTAAACGAATGAACGCATACCAATTTTATTGCTTTCCACTTTTAGTTAGGAATCTCCTCTTGGTCTCATCCTAGACTAAAAGATACCACCTAAGATTACCTCCCTGTTTCACCAAGGCATATAAATTACCTCCCAGTCTCACTACTCAGCACAATCATTTTGAACTATCTAAGGATAAACTCTCCTCTCGGTCTCATTTATCTAGGTTTTCCGCTAGAGGTGTCAATTCTAGCATATTAAGCATTTCGATATAATAAAACAACCAATCAATCGAGAATAGATATAAACTTAAGCTAACAAACAACCAAACAAGCAACCATCCAACAAATTTAGCAAATATTCAAACTCAAATCCCAAAAAAACATTTTATCAAACATATTGTAAGCATAAAATGAAAGCAAATGGTTTAAGAAAATGCTCATTCAATTGATGAAGTTCTATTGAAGCCCAAGAGTTTGTCCATTGTTTTTTACAAAATATTTAACAATAAGGAAGAAAGAAAACAACAAAACTAAAATCTAACCTACAAAGAAAAGAAAAAATATAAACTAGAAATGACAAGAAAAAGAAAAGGAAAAAAAACCCTAACCCTAGCCTAAAACTAAGGAAAATGATGATGGAAAACAAAAGTGAAAATCTCTCCATTTTCATTCAGCCAAAAATGGCTTTAAATAGATGGTTTTCACCCCAAATTTTGTACCAAAATGTCCCTAGGCACCTAATTTTGATTGGTGTGGCCGTTGGACAAAAACTACCCCTACAGCCATTTTTTGTTGTGTCAGCTTGATATCACAATACCCTGCTCAATATTGAAATTTGGGACTTTTTGATCTCAAAGATAACGATACCCTCCTTGGTATCGCGATACCATAATAGGTTCTCTCTATTCTCATTATTTTGGCATTGTCAAGGGTATCACGACTTTCATCTTCGATATCGGATACCCTTTTCTAGTGATGTTTTCTTCACGCTCGTGCCATCGTCGAATCCCTACAACATTCAATCAACTTGTTAGGTTCCCCATGGCACAATTGGCCAATTTGTCTAAAAATAAGCAAAAATGAGATATTTTCACTTATTAACTTAAAATCTAAAAATTACTTAAAAACTATGCAAAAACGTTATTTTGCTCGAGAAAAACTCTTTAGGTATACCGAGGAAGCCTAATTTGCTACATCAATTTGTGAAAATCACTAGGTTGACTAGTGGATTGAAAATTCCTTTAGACCTTCAACCCTTAGCTTTGAATTTTGATATATGTTTTTGTTATGTAGAATCCCACTAAATTCAATTAAGCTTATAAATGGTCTTCCTAATTACAAAATAAGGTCGCCATCTAAATTGAGAAAAGGACTAAGCCTGACTTAGCCAACATAAATAATGTTAGTCAATTATTCAAAATTTGTAACATCAGGGACCTGACTCAGAGAGCGGGTTGAGTATGGGTGTTACAAATTTTTCTGGTATTAGAGCTTTGGTCTCACTATTCCTCCTGACTAACAAATATATAGCTCTATAAGTTTATATATAGCTCTATAAGCATGTTACGATAAGTTTTTGTGTCCATTGTGTCATTATATGGGACTAACAAATAATAAAAAAGTGGATGTAGTTGCACGAATTATGAAGACCAGTATTTAAGGTATCAAGGTTGAGGAAAAGAAATGAGAGACAAAGCATGAGTGATAAGAAGAAAAAGTAAAAAAAATAATTTTCCATTGATAATTTAAGGAAATGATTACAAAACATGTGAGCATTTCAATTCTCCCTTGGAATAGACTCTCCAAGAATCAAGGTCGGATACATTCATGTTTTGCTGTAAAAGAGTTTCTCAAACTCCCTACATTCCTCCAAAATTCTTCCTAGCTTGCTCTTAAAGAGCTATAAATGTTAAAGTTGAGGTTAGTGTTTGTAAATGGCTGGCTAAGGCAATCAAAGTTTACTTGACTTAAGTCAAAGGGACTCGCGCACTGCAAGGTGCAGATCAAGTTAGCCCCCAGCCCAGCAAAAATCTTGAATGCTCTGCTGGGTATTCTCCTTATATTTCGCCAATGCCTCCTTATTTTTCTTCTAGATGCGCCTATATTGGTGAGATACTATTGCTCACTGGTCTCCAATTGGCTAACCCTTTGCTTCAGCCTCCCTTGCTCTTATCCCTAAGGATTGATACTTGGTTTCTGTGATGGAGATGGATTTAGTAAGCCTGATCCGCTCAATAGAAGCCTTATGTGACTAGCAGAGTAAGGCAAGAGATTGCTTACTAGAGAGAAGGGCCCTTTCGACTGACCTATTTGGCCTCGGGCCAACACAAGCTTGTAGGAGAGCCTATTTTATGAGGGTATTCTCTCACGATAGCATGAAATAGGAACCCACCAACTCACTAAAAGTGGGCTTATGAACTCTAGAAGAAGAGGAATGAGGGTAGGCTAACTCCTTCAATTTTGAGGACAACCTAGTCCCGACATTGTTGGACAAGAAAAAGGGAAAAGGATACCGTCCGTGTGGAGATGATTTCGCCAAGGGAAGAAGGTTTGACTACTCTCAAGGGGGAGTATAAGTGATGGCACCAATAAGGGAAGTATGGGAGTCAAGTGTTAGCGCATGTGTCTCATGCCATTGGTGGACTTAACATAAGGTTCAAGAAGAGCCAGAGGTAGGGCCGGAGGTAGGGACAAAGAATGTACTGGAGAAATAGATGATGGGAATGATGTAGTGGGTGATAATAGAGGAGCAAGTGATTCACCCTTTGGGAAGACCAACTTCTTGCTAGGTTGGTGGGGAGGTGACCTGATGCCATTGCTCTCTGTGGAACAAGAGGACCCCATTTCAGCTCTCGACCTTTTGTGGCTACTATTACTAGCTCAGCACTTGAAGCAAACCACATCCATTATTTTTCTCGCAGCTCAACATGGCCTCAATATCAATTACTTTTGGTTGGAATAGGTATCATGGCTTAGAAAAAATAGCACTTGCAAGGGAGTAATAGGGTTAGTAGCATTTTTAATTAAGTCATTTCCAAAGACTTACCCCTAAACCTCGAATATGAGGTAAGCTTGCAAGGTGGTGGAATATTGCACATAATATAGAAGAAACCAAAGGCATCCCTCCGTCTTCCCACAAGAGCCCGAGATAACTAGTCTGTCAAAGATTAAACGACCACGCCTCTTCTCGATAGATCGAACTATGCTAAGGTCTAGATCGAGATAACGCACACTGTGGTGCACCCAACCTATTTGGGCTCCTTCCTTCCGTAAATAGCAAAAGACAATCCTAATAGTAATGAGTCTTCTTAACTCCTAATCTACCTTGACTTAATCTACCAATTATGCGCTATAGCGACCTTCGTGGTCTAAAGGCCGAGATTGGCGCAAGTAGATTCGTGGGAATGGACCATTTCGTGGGAAATTAAAACCGTTAGGAGTCTGCTTTCACTAAAATAAATTTACTTCAGCCTAGATGAAGTTCAAGAGCCCAATCTTTAAGGAAAGTTTCGTGACCCTGGCGAACGCTGAAGTAAAGCATACCAGTTGAAGGTCTTTGGGTCAAAACCTTTAATTAGAAAAAGTGTTGGAATACACTAAGAAGGGGTGGCTTACTATGGCTGCTATAGTGTAGGAAATACACCATCAAGGTCCACTAGATAAACTAGACAATTGCCCTAGTGAAATCCCATACTTTGGGCACATCAATAAAAAATGAATGTAAAGGGAGATGAAAACCAACTTCAGACGTATAAAGGGCTAAGATGAAGCCCTCATTGAAATCGCTCAAGTGCCTCTCCCCTATCATGATATCAAATTGATACGCAAAGTTTGGAAAACGAATACCACAAGTCGCTAGATAGTTTATCATTTCTATTAGAGTGATGGAAAAACATATACAGAGGCATCTCAAAGAAGTACTAGTTCTTGAGAGCTAGGAACTACGATCATTCCTAACGATAGAATTTCTTGGAGAATCCCACTAATTTTGAGGATGGGAACCCTTGGCCCATTCATTAGATGACAATCCAAACCCGAACATAATAATACAAAGTGGAACTAAAGAAAAGAAAATGGAAGAATTACCCGAAATGTGTTCAGATAAGGAAGTGAGGTGAGTTTCAGATCCATTTTCTAAATGATGAATGATCTTTACCGATTTCAGATGCTATGAATGGTTAGAATTTGCATGGTATATGAGTATCTACCTAGAGATAGTACAATGTGTATGAAATAGTCATGATTACATATTTTAATAGATAATGCACTCTATGTTGGTATGTAAGTGAAATGTATGTATTATATGATTTAGATAGTGGGAAAATCGATGGGTTAGATTAAGTTAGGATTGGGTAAATGAGTGATCTTATTAGAGACCATCGATAGTATTATTGAATGCAAATCGTGATGCACGAAGCTCTAGGCCTTGCAGAGGGGACACTATGGTGTTCGAGCATCAATGTTAGGAATGGTGAAATGGAGGAATGGACAGTAATGCAATGGGAGAAGTAATAGAAAGATCATGGCTTGGCCATGGTCCGATCAGAGGCTATAAGCCAAATATGAGTAAGACCATAGTTGAAAGATTTTATGGCATCATAAATGAGTAAGATCAGAGCTGAAAGATCTTACATGCATCATAAATGAGTAAGACCATAGTCGAAAGATCTTATGGCATCATAAACGAGTAAGACCATAGTTGAAAGATGTTATGGCATCATGATAGAAGTGTGTAAGACAATTGTTGAAAGACGCTTATAATATCCTTTGATAGTTTATTAGACAAAGAAATATGAGATTATGACGTGTATAACCATAGCAGTAAAGACTCCATGATTTCATAGATTGTCCGTTGGGACAATAAACACTAGATAGTTTATTAGACAATAAAATGGGATAGTCTAACAGATAATAAAATGTGATAGTCTGTTAGGACAAGAAACAAGGGAAATTCACCAGACAAAATGCGGATAACATCCACGAGGACAATTGATGGGAAGAAAAAGTGAAAGACAATAATCTCTAAGCATGAAATCATGAGGACTCAACCAAAGAAGGTGAACTCGAGATTTTATAAGGTGTAAGTTCTGGCTCTGATAAAAGTTGGCAAGGATCTCTAAGTTGAGTGGATTCCAAGGTAGATTGAACAAAAGGATGTATTTATCCTAGACCGTAACTTAATGGTCTCATGAACATAGGGAAATTAAGGGTGGTTATGTCCGCTGTAACACCATATACTTTCCTTATTCATACATAGCCGTAAAACACATCATTAATCATCATCAAATTTAATCAAAACAATTAAATATGTATTAAACTTATAATAACCCTATCATATGCATTTGATCCGCATAATCCATAATACTATCTCAAATTATATACTATAATCATATAGAGAATGCAAATTTACAAATAATCACTTATATATATATATACTACATATAACTTCCATTCAAAACACATGACATGATAGTCTGAAAGAACTCATACATTTTCCAAAACGTATAACACCAATCATATATACCATTCATTAATAGCATATAGCATTATATCCAAAACGAATTAAACCATGACTACACATAACCAAATTCAAACTTAGTAGTTAAGCCATATTCGCATGGCTGAAATTTTACATATTAAAGTTCAAACAAAATACATATTTGCCTATACATGCCATAATGTTAACTTAAGATCAACTAAAAAGGGTACCAAAACGTTGCAGTGTAGGTGTGATGACTCTGACGATGGTTCCAAGCACGCAAAATGGATCAAGGAAAATCTAAATAAGAGACAAGTAAAAACACCAAATGAGTTTTCAACTCAATAGTCGTAAGCAATAAAATGCAATAATTGACCTGCAGAGTGTCTAAATAGAACTAAAAGGTTCATATATTACCTGCATAATTAATTCAATACTAGTCAACTACTACTATTAAATCAAAGTATTACATAACCGATTTCGCATACACGTAGGGCTCAATTAAGGAATTTTGCACCCATAGTACCATGCTAACCCAACACAAAGTGCCTTAGTAATCCACACGCGAATCTACTTGCTCAACTCCGCACACATAGTGCCAAATAATTCAGCACACATAGTGCATACATATACGCACACATAGTGTCAAATAATTCCGCACACATAGTGCCATACATATAAGCACACATAGTGCCATACAAATACACACACATAGTGCCATACAAATACACATATCTAGTAACCAAAGTCATTTCAAGTATAAATAAATAATTGATTTAATTAACTAAATATAACTGCCACAAATCTTTCAATCAAGAATACATGAACTAGAGTAATTCCTTTATGACATGTATATACCAATTATGTATAGAATAGCCAAGTTTAATTGCTTATAGACTTACCTCTTGTTGGATAAAACAGCTCCAATCTGGCTACTGATGTTCTTTTCTTTGCCCTTGCTTGATTCTCTCCTTTAAGTTCTTGAGCTTAATCAAAATAAATTAACTAGTTTAACCGCTTTGCTAGTTATTTGTATCCAAATAAAATTAAAAAAATGATTTTTATATCATGAGAAACACATGGTAAAATTTGATTTCTTTCTACTTTATGCTTTGATCTATTCACTAATAACCACATAATATCACATTACTATCAATAATCAAATCAATATTTCAATTACACATACATATATGACACATATATATATTTGTATATACAACAAAATACCCTTGCTAATTTCTCACATATATAGTTTAATGATTTTCACAACACTTTATAACCAGAATTGATCAAGACATTAAAACTTCAACAAATATTCATCTAATGCCTCAAGGTCAATGCATTATCACCTTCCAAAATAACCTTTCTCAAATATGTTCACATTCAAATATACATAATCATGAATCAAACTCAATTTATAAGCCAACTTCACTCATTTAATCGATTATATACAACCAAAGATAATATCACAAATGTGCATACCTATATAACCGAATGTGCAAGATCAAATTCAACATCACCTATGTACTTAATTAGATGGCCGAATATACAATATTAATTATAATATCATTTTTATTTCATTTAAACACATAGCTTCATCTCATGAACACTTTGACCGAATTCTCCTAAACTAGCATAGCTCACATCTATTTATATCATCATATATATCCACATATATCTATATATCTAGCTAAATTTTCTTTCACCTTTCTACTATTTCCATTCACAACATCAAAACACCATCCTCTTAGCATTTACTCCATCTAACCGTATGCCCATTTAATCACCTATTTAAGTAGAATATCAACATATGGGTTATAATAAGACATTGACTACTAACTAGATTTTCATAAAGTTTAATAGAATTAACATGAACCTTTACCTTAATCAACCTTTAGGAAGGCCAAATGTCCTAGAAAATTTCGGGCCCTTCTTTCCCCTAGTTACTTGAGACTTGCAAAGAGGAAATAAGATGACTACTCTCTCCTTTCTTATTTTATTCCTCTTTCCTATTAATTTATTTCTTTTATTTAATTTATTTTAACCATTAGCTAATATAAAATTATAATAAATTCAACTTAGTGGAAGAAGCATCATTACTTGGTCTGGGCCATTACTTGAATTTTGGGCAATTTAACATGCAAACCCAAACTTTCACACTTTGTAATTACTTAATCCTTACAATTTACCTATCATAATTTTTCTAAGTTTCTCAACTAAGTCCTACTATGAAAATTCACATTTCTTAGACTAAATTAATACATCAAATTTGCACACATACACCACCACACATAGAATATATGTAGTTAAATTTAAATTAAATATTTATGACTCGCTTTATGTCCCAAACCACATTCCGACTAGGTCTAATTAGGGCTATCACAACTCTCCTCACTTAAAAATTTTTCCCCTAAAATCTTACCAATAATAAATTCAATAACGCTCTTTCTTTCATAGAGTCTTCAAGCTCCCAAGTGGCCTCTTCTACTCCATGTTTGACCCATAATACTTTTACTAAAGAAATCTTCTTATTCCGCAATTCTTTCACTTCTTGAGCTAAGATACGAATCTGCTCTTCTTCATAACTTAAATTCGATTGAATCTCGATTTCAGATGGACTAACCACATGTGAAGGATCCTGATCTATACCGCCTAACATCGATACGTGAAACACGTTATGAATCTTTTGCAGTTCGTGGCGTAACCAATCTATAAGCAACCGCCCTATTCGCTCGCTATCTCGCACGGCCTAATAAATCTTGGGCTCAATTTATCCTTTCGCCAAATCGGAGCAACTTTTCCAGGGTGAGACTTTCAAAATACTTTATCACCGAGTTGATATTCAATCTCTCTTTGCGCTTTCACATCCGTAGATATGATTTTCGACGCATCCGATGTCGCTTCAAACTATTACTAATCACCTCTACTTTTTCTTCAAATTTTCTCCGATCAAATCAACCCCTGTATCTTATTTTCACTGAGTTCACCCAATACAATGGTGTGTGCATTTGCATCGTGATAAAGCCTCAGATGGTGCCATCTTGATACTTGATTGGAAGCTATTGTTGTATGCTAATTCAATCAAAGGTAAATACTGCTCTCACTAACCATCGAACTCGAGAATGCAACATCTCAACATATCTTCAAGTATCTCGAATAACTCGTTCAGATTGACCATCCGTCTGGGATGGAAAACAAGCAGTTAAAATATAGCTTAGTACCCAACGCTTTCATGCAATTTTTTTTTCCAGAATCTGGATGTAAATCTAGGTCTCTATCGTAAACAATAGAAGTAGGTACTCCATGAAGTCGCAACAATTTGAGAAACATATAATTCGCCAATCTATCGAGTGAAAAATCAGATTAATCAGGAATAAAGTGAGCTGGATTTCGCCAATCTATCCACAATAACCCGCATTGAGTTCTTCTTATTCTCGTGTCAATGGTAAACCGTGATACAAAGTCCATCGTTACTCGATCCCATTTCTACTCCTGTATCAAGGATTGGCTGTAATAATCCCAAGGAACCCGATGTCTTTCACTTGCTGACATATCAAACATTTAGAAACAAAGTCTGAAATGTCTCTTTTCATACCATGCCACCAATATTGTCTTTTAGATCGTTGTACATTTTTGTGCTACCAGATGGACCGACATTCGCTACAATGGGCCTCACTCAAAATCATGTGGTAAGTTTCAATTTCTAACACACAATCAACCTCTCAATCTTAAACAATCATTGTCATCAATTTGAAACTCAACCCATATTAGAATCACATTGAGCTTGTTTAGCAACCAATTCTTTCGATTTTCTTCCTGGCTTCACAAATTTGTCGTATTAACATTGGTCTCGCTTTTTAATTCGCTTACAAAGACATCATCAGCGGTAAATAGACAAATGTACATTCATTGCTCAAGAGCAAGCAGATTTTCGACTTAGTGCATCAGCCACCACATTTGCCTTTACTCGGATGATAATCAATGACAATTTCGTAATCCTTTAATAATTCAAGCCACCGCCGTTGTCTCGTATTCAAGTCTCTCTCGAAATCATTAAATATTTTGGGTTTTTGTGATCAAAGATAAACATGGCATTTTCTCCAAACAGATAATGACGCCAAATTTTAAGAGCAAACACAATCGCAATTTAGCTCGAGCATCATGAGTTGGATAATTTTTCTCGTGAGGCTTTAATTGTCTCAAGCATATGCAACAACTCTACCCTCCCGTGATCAAAGACACAACCCAAAACCATTCAAAGAAGCATCATCAGAGACTATTTAACTCTTACTAGACTCCCAATGAACTCAACACGTGAGCCTTCACAAAAGGGTTTTCACCTGGTCAAAACTTGTGTCGACATTTCTCTCCAACCACTCAAACTTGACATCCTTCCCGAGTAGTTTCATCAACAAAGCAGTGCGATCATAGAGAAACCCTTAACTAATCGTCGATAGTATCCCGCGAGTCCCAAAAAGTCTCCGAACTCGTAAACATTCCTGAGGTTTCCAATCAAGAATGGCTGAAATTTTGTTCTGATCAAATCTAATTCCTCAAGCTGATACAACATGCCCTAAAAGTCACTTTTTTTAACCAGAATTCACATTTACTCAGATTTTTATGATAATTTATTATCTCACAAAATCTAAAGTACTAACCTCAAGTGTTCAGCTATGGCTCAAACTCATTGTGTGAGTAAACCGTAATATCATATATGAACACCACTACAAATCGATCTAAATATCAGTTCAATATCCGATTCATCGATCCATGAAAATCAACGACATTAGTGAGCCCAAACTGGCATCACTAAAAACTCATAGTGCGTCCATATCTCGCTCAAGGCGCTTTAGGAACGCCGTAATCTCTAAATCGAATCGATAATAGCTTTGATTACAAATCAATCTTCAAAACACGTAATTCTTTTTCAACTCGTCAAATAAGTCATCTATCCGCTGCAACGGATATTTATTCTTTATCGCCATTTTATTGAAATGATTTATAATCAATACACATTCGCATAGTTCCGCTTTTCTTTTTTCACGAACGTAATCTGGAGCAGCCTTAGGTGAGAAGTCGGGTCGCAAAACCTCTGTGAAGTCAACTCTGCAATTGAGCTTTCAATTCTTTTTAACTCGCCTGGTGCCATACGATAAGGAGCGGGTTGAAATCGGAATCGATTTTGGAACCAATTCTATGTCGAACTCTACTTTCTACTGTGTGGTAATCCTGAATTTTTCTTGAAAACTTCGATACTCACAAACCACAGGTGCATAGCCTCCGAGCTGCTCCGACATCCTGCTATCCAAGACATATGCAAGATAAGTTTCATAACCTTTCTCATATATTTTGAGCTAACATATAAGATATCATCACTGCAACCTCACTCAAATCACTAGATTCAATTGAATCATTTCACTATTCAACATCGCAAGTCTATGGTCTTTAGCTTTGCAATTTACTACAAGATCATGTTTGGTTAACTAATCCATTCGAGAATAATATCGAATTCACAAAGGGTAATAGCATCAAATCCACCTGAAAATGTAAATCTTAATTATCAATGAACATCTCTGCATACTTTTATCAACTAACACATACCGACCCAAAGGGTTTGACATCAGATCACAAATTTAGTAGACTCAACAGTAGAGTCTTACTAAATGCTAATGTTTCACATACGTAAGAAATGAGTTGAACTAGGATCAATTAAAGCAAGTACACTAGTATCATAGAGAGGAATGTACCAGTTGATAATATCGTGGGAAGATGCTTCCTCTCGTGCACTGATGGCATAAGCTCCGGGCAGGAGCACTGAGTCTTAGATTAATAGTCAGACGTAGAGTCCCTCTCGACTACCACCCAGCCTCTTGTATTTCTGGTCTACCTCTAATCGCTGTACCACCTGATCCGTGATTTTGCACCTTATTTTTCTCATCAAGTTCTGCGTGCAATCTCGAACTAAATGATCTCGTGGAATCGCAGATTTATAAAGTGCCTCATGCGAATAGACTTACCCCAACATTCACTCTACATGTCGCCTTCCAGCAATCGTGACATTCTGCTTTTTCTTGCTTCATTGTTGCCTGGCACACTAGCAATCTGGCGTAGCCTGAGAGTTCGTTGATGGTCATTCCTTTAATAGATATTCTTCAGCAAATGCCTTTGATCTATTAGCATCATCTCTCAACTTTTTTGCAATAAAAGGATTTTTACCCGCCAGATCTTTTGCAAAAGTCCCTAGCCTCATATTCAGCTTTCTCTTTTCTCCTTTCCAAGCTTCTTCAGCCTGTGCAAGCCTGCTCAACCAATAGTTACACTCCTTTATTTCTAGAATACCCACCAGCAAAGCCTTTAAATCTTTATTCAATCCTCTTCAAATCTTTTTTACATGGCAATTTCTGGTTACCTATACATTCCGACTGAGCATAACGATCGAGTCTTACAAACTCACGTCAGATTCGATACCGCCACTATTTGTTTAAGCTCTGCAAAATTCTTTGCGATTTTGATCGATGAACCGTTGACTCAATATACTTCTTACTAAACTCCGTCCCAAAGAAGTCCCAAGTAACTCGCTCATTTGGAATAATCAAAATCGTGGTTCTCCATCAATAGTAGGTCAATCTCGTAATAAGGATATTGCAACACTTGTATGATCATCTCATCAGCGCAAGATAGCTCATCAAAATGCTGATAGTATTATCAAGCCAAACTCACTTTTTAGCGCCATCGTGAATGTGGCTCAAATTTCTCACCCGCCTTTCCTAATCAAATCAATGCGTGGTTTATCAATCTCAAGGGAACTGAGAGTTGTCGTGTGGCCATAGTGCACCTCTAGGTGAGCATTTAGATTCTGAAACAGTTAGGATGCCTGTGTTTGTTCTGGCATAATGCAGGCAAACCCACTCATTCATCATGGTAAAGAGCAAGGCTTGCTTAGCCTCTATTATCTTGATTACTCGCATGGCTGAGGTTCAACAGCGCCTGTTCCTTGCGCTGGAGCAAAGCGCCACACTTCCACATCATCCGCTAATGCTCTCTCTGAGGGGATTGGCATTTACTAATCAAACCACACTTTCAACCGCTCAAGTCATCATACACTATCATTTAATAGCATTATGGCATGTATATCTAGACTCATACGCACTCACTGCAGAGTCCTGTAATCGACTAAACTGTAGCTGATATTCTAACAAATGTAACACCATATACTTTCCTTATTCATATACAGAATAAATACATCATTAATCATCATCAAATTCTAATCAAAACAATTAAATATGTATTAAATTATAATAAATTTATCATACGTATTTGATCTTGTATAACTATATTACTATCTCAAATTATATACTATAACTGCAATAGGAATAGAAAACTTATAAATAATCACTTTATATATATATTACTACTATATAATCTCCATTCAAAATACATGACATGATAGTTCAGAAGAATTTCAATATTGTCTAAAATGATAATACCAATCATATATACTCATTCATTAATAACATATAGTATTATATCCAAAACGAATAAACCATATGACTACATTGATAACCAAATTCAACTTTAGGAGTTAAGCTTGCTATTCGCAGTGGATTAATTTCTGAATGATATATTAAAGTTCAAAAACAAAAATATATTTGCCGCTATACATTATGCACATGCCAATCTCTAAGATCACCTGTGTAGTACATCAAAACGTTAGTAGGTGTGATGACTTCGACTTATTATTCCAAAGTGACGCAAAAATGGATCAAGGAAAATCTCAATAAGAGACAAGTAAAATTACTCAAATGAGCTTTCAACCCGTGAGTCGTAAGTAATAAAATGCACATACCTGACCAGAGGAGTGTCAAATAGGAACTAAAAAGGTTCATATATTTGGACTTAGACCATTAGATTCCAATAACTAGTCAACTAATACTATTGTAATCAAAGTATTACATAACCGATTTCGCATACCTTGGGGGGTTTGATCATACTCTTGAAATTCCATAAGACTCATACAACTCAGTGACAATGTAAGTGCAGCCCCAGTGCAATCACGCAAGATTAATCGCACGAGCCTAATTCAGAGCACATATAATGAAAGTTAGACATTTCAGTGTGTATATATAGTAATATACATATACGCATTACATATGTTGAAGGTTATTGAATAAATACTGCTAATATGGTGATATACAATACACATATCTAGTAACCAAAGTCATTTCGTTATAAATAAATAATTGATTTAATTAACTAAATACAACGTACAAATCTTTCAATCAAGAATACATGAGCAGAGTAATTCCTTTATGACATGTATATACCAATTATGTATAGAATAGCCAACTTTAATTGCTTATAGACTTACCTCTTGTTGGATAAAAATAGTTCCAATCGGCTACTCGATGTTCTTTGCTTTGCCCTTGCTTGATTCCCTCCTTTAAGTTCTTGAGCTTAATCAAAATAAATTAACTAGTTTAACCGCCTTGCTAGTTATTTGTATCCAAATAAAAAAATAATTTTTATATCTGAAAACACATGGTAAAATTTGATTTCTTTCTACTTTATGCTTTTGATCTATTCGGCTAAATAACCACATAATATCACATTACTATCAATAATCAAATCAATATTTCAATTACACATACATATATGACACATATATATTTGTATATATAGCAACTACCCTTGCTAATTTCTCACATATATAGTTTAATGATTTTCACAACACTTTATAACCGTAATTGATCAAGAAATTAAAACTTCAACAAATATTCATCTAATGCCTCAAGGCCGAATGCATTATCACCTTCCAAAATAACCTTTTCTCAAATATGTTCACATTCAAATATACATAATCATGAATCAAACTCAATTTATAAGCCAACTTCACTCATTTAATCGATTATATACAATCAAAGATAATATCACAAATGTGCATACCTATATAATCGAATGTGCAAGATCAAATTCAACATCACCTATGTACTTAATTAGATGGCGAATATACAATATTAATTATAATATCATTTTTATTTCATTTAAACACATAGCTTCATCTCATGAACACTTTGACCGAATTCTCCTAAACTAGCATAGCTCACATCTATTTATATAATCATATAAATCCACATATATCTATATATCTAGCTAAATTTTCTTTCACCTTTCTACTATTTTCATTCACAACATCAAAACACCATCCTCTTAGCATTTACTCCATCTAACCGTATGCCCATTTAATCACTTATTTAAGTAGAATATCAACATATGGGTTATAATAAGACATTGACTACTAACTAGATTTTCATAAAGTTTAATAGAATTAACATGAACCTTACCTTAATCAACCCTTAGGAAGGCCGAATGTCCTAGACAATTTCCTCCTTCTTTCCCTAGTTTGACACTTGCAGAGGAAGAAGATGACTACTCTCTCCTCCTCTTATTTTATTCCTCTTTCTATTAATTTATTTTTTTAAATAAGAATATAAAATATAACAAATCTTAGTGGAAGAAATCAAATTCATGTTATCACTTGAATTTTGTAATCACTTAATATGCAATAAACTTTAATTATAACACTTATTTGTTACTATCAACAATTAATTAAATTTCCTCTCAACTAAGTCCTACTATGAAAATTCACATTTCTGAGAAAAATAATCAAATTTGCACAGATACACCACCAACATAGAATATATGTAGTTAAGTTTAAATGTTATATGAAATAGACTTATGGTAATTTC